>LNAC01000119.1:3465917-3475999 GCA_002007465.1 Ailurus styani
TTTTTTAAAGATTTTATTTATTCATTTGACAGAGAGAGAGAGATTACAAGTAGGCAGAGAGGCAGGCAGAGAGAGAGGAGGAAGCAGGCTCCCCGCTGAGCAGGGAGCCCAATGTGGCCCTTAATCCCAGGACCCTGGGATCATGACCTGAGCTGAAGGCAGCGGCTTTAACCCACTGAGCCACCCAGGCGCCCGATGAGAAAAACCTTTTATTCTCTAAACAGAGAAAGCCCAAATGATAAAAATGTTTTCTTCAGATGTGATTTTTCTTATAATTGGATCTACAATAGTTTCTAAGTAATCACACCTGGTTTCATAAATTTGAACATGTTATCTTTAAAAAAGTGGGGGTTATTATTTTTTTTTTAAAGATTTTATTTATTTATTTGACACAGAGAGAGAGATTACAAGCAGGCAGAGAGGCAGGCAGAGAGACAGGGAGAGGAGGAAGCAGGCTCCCTGCTGAGCAGAGAGCCCGATAGGGCCTCGATCCCAGGACGCTGAGATCATGACCTGAGCCGAAAGCAGAGGCTTTAACCCACTGAGCCACCCAGGCGCCCCAAAGTGGGGGTTAATGTAGTTGCATTGTTGCCTTTTTTTTTTTTAAATATCAGGGAGTTATTTTCATTGAACAATCTTGAAAGAAGTCAGTCTTTTCAGAGATTTCAGAGTCGCTTGGTTAAAATATTTATTGATATATATACTAACTTCTGTTGCAGGTAGTAAGGATATGATAGGCAACAAGTCAGGCAGATATCCTGTTGTCAAAGACTCATACTCTTGGGTCTATTAAAATATGAGAAAAAAAATTTTTTAAGACTTTATTTATTTATTTGAAAGAGAGAGACACAGCAAGAGAGGGAACACAAGCAGGGGCAGAGAGAGAGGGAGAAGCGGGCTTCTTACTGAGCAGGCAGCCAGACATGGGGCTCTATCTCATAACCCTGGGATCATGACCTGAGCTGAAGGCAGACACTTAACAACCGAGCCACCCAGGTGCCCCAAAATATGAGAAATTTAGACTAGCATGTATTTGTGCAATTTAAGCTTCTTGAGTATGCTAGTCAATTGTGCCAGCTTCATTAGGTGTCCCTGAAATTTTTCAAGTAACTTTTTTTCAGTTTAAGACTGTGTTTGCTTATTTAAGCAATTTGTCAAATTGCCACTTTTTCTAGTAATGTTGCTAGAGTGTTGAATGTAAAAAACGAATGTGACTGTGTCCTTCGACTTTTAGAAAATTCTTCTGTGGCTACCCATTACCCCACAAGAAAAGACACCCCAGCTTCCTAACACAATAGGCAAGGCCTTTGGCAACTGTGCCCTGCCTCCTCTAGTCCTGTTCATTTTCTGATGTCTGTACATTGCCCACTCAGGCCACACTGATTGCCATTTCCCAGAATAACAGTCCCTTAGCTCTGGGCCTTCACGTGTGCTACTTCCTCAATCCAGACTGTTCTTCACCCCCTTCCTCTCTTCAGAGCCTTCACTGATTGCCTGGACTTGGGTTCATCCATGACTCCCATAGTTCCTGTGCCTATGTCCATCCTGGTCTTGCCTACTACAGTATAATGGCCTATTTACACACCCATCTCCTGACTACAGTGGGAAATTCCAGGATGGTGCACAGGGCTGGACATGTAGACACCCTCAATAAAAGATGTTCTAAGTGAATAAATGAGTTAATGAGCACAGATATCAAGAAATGACATTCCAAGCAGGGAGAACAACATGAGGGAAGAGAAACATGGTGAATTAGGGCCCCTGAAAGGAATTCAGAATGGCTGGAAAATATACTTGAAGAAGGTGAATAGTTAGAAATGGGATAAAAGAGAGAAGCAAGAACAGATCCAGTGAGTTTGATGATTTGGACTTTATCCTGAAGACAATGGTGAATACTTAGCAGGTTTTAGCAAAAGGAATAATTAGATTAGCACTTTAGGAAGAACATTGAAAGAATAGATTGCGGGCGCCTGGGTGGCTCAGTGGGTTAAAGCCTCTGCCTTCGGCTCGGGTCATGATCTCAGGGTCCTGGGATTGAGGCCCCTGCTTCCTCCTCTCTCTCTGCCTGCCTCTCTGCCTACTTGTGATCTCGCCTGCCTCTCTGCCTACTTGTGATCTCTCTCTCTGTCAAATAAATAAAAAAATAAAATCTTAAAAAAAAAAAAAAGAAAGAATAGATTGGGAGTAAGCAAGACTGGGGACAAGCAGGTATGTTAGAGTGATTGTTGCAGAAAACCAAGAAGAGCTGGCGATGGCCTGAACTGATGTAGCACCCTCTAGGGAAGGCAGGAAATGGGAAGAATCAAGAAATGTTAAGGAGGGCGCCTGGGTGGCTCAATGGGTTAAAACCTCTGCCTTTGGCTCGGGTCGTGATCCCAGGGTCCTGGGATCCAGGCCCACATCGGGCTCTCTGCTCAGCAGGGAGCCTGCCTCCTCCTCTCTCTCTGCCTGCCTCTCTGACTACTTGTGATCTCTCTCTGTGTCAAATAAAAAAAAAAAAACAACAAAACAAACAATCAAACAAAAAAGAAATGTTAAGGAGATAGAATGGTCAGTGGGCGCCTGGGTGGCTCAGTGGGTTAATGCCTCTGCTTTCGGCTCAGGTCATGATCTCAGGGTCCTGGGTTCGAAGCCCGCATCGGGCTCCCTGCTCAGCGGGGAGCCTGCTTCCCCCTCTCTCTCTCTGCCTGCCTCTCTGCCTCCTTGTGATCTCTCTCCCTCTGTGAAATAAATAAATAAAATCTTTAAAAAAAAAAAAAAGGAGATAGAATGGTCAGAACTTGGTGTTGGGTATACATCTTCTCTCCCCAACTGAGTGATAAATTTCTGAAGAGCAGAAATACTGCAGTGTATGTCTTCATATTCCACTAAGTTGCCTATGGTGCCTACCCCTATTATTAAGTGCCCAATAAATATTTGTTGAATTAGTAGATGAATGAATGAATGAAACTTTATAGCTATCCAGGTTGAGCTGATAAATCCTTTCTCTTAAAACAAACAAACAAACAACTCAACTTAGGTTTAGAAAAGACTCAAAACAATGTTTCTCAAGGTAGTCACCTTAGGTGTGAAGGTGGGCTAGCTTGTAGGATGTTCTTGTCAAAAAAGGCAAATATAATCCATGTATAAAATTCCCTATTACTCTTTGGAAGGAAGGAGACTCTTATTTTATTTAAAATTTGTTTAAGTTTTTATTTATTTTTTTAAGTAATCTCTGTCCCCGGCATGGGACTCAAACTCACGACCTGGAGGATCAAGAGTTGCATGCTGTACCATCTGAGCCAGCCAGGTGCCCCTGGAGACTCTTATTTTAAAGCAAATGCTTAAAAGGATCTCATTTTACACAATTTGTACCAAGAGAAAAGTCTGTGCAACCAGTCACATAGAATCCTATTAGAATCCTTGTCCAAAGCAATATAAAAGTATATTGTATGCTATTACATGCTGTATCTGTTTGGAGAAATCTTGTCACTTAGATATGTCAGAAATGTCAGAAATGATGTTCTGTGCTTTCCACAGAGAAAAATCCTGTATACTTTTCAGATTCCCTCTGGGAATCTTTTTTTTTTTTTTAAGATTATTTATTTATTTGACAGAGAGATCACAAGTAGTCAGAGAGGCAGGCAGAGAGAGAGGAGGAAGCAGGCTCCCCACTGAGCAGGGAGCCCGATGTGGGCCTAGATCCCAGGACCCTGAGATCATGACCTGAGCCGAAGGCAGAGGCTTTAACCCACTGAGCCACCCAGGCGCCCTCCCTCTGGGAATCTTGTAACTCATAAAATATTAAACTATGATTCCCGAAGTTATATGGCAAACCAAACCAAAAAGACATGCATAAAAGGTGGTAGAGGAGGTCATTCTAGTTAATCAATAACCCACTATTGGAAATCAGCAATAATTTTAACAATTAATGTAGTAAACACATTTAGCCTATGTAATGAAAGCTTTGATTCATTCTTCAACCTTTACTTAATCATTTCCACAATCAAAGAAGTGATGACAAAGGTAAAAAATTGTGAAGTTCAAAAATCCTGTCAAAAACATTTTCAAACAAGGTCATAATTAATTATACACACAAAGAAGAAACAAAGTCACAAATGCTAATTCATTTTAATGATTCATGCACAAAATAATTTGCATCACATGCAAATTCATTCATTTGCATAACTCTTGGTGATAAATTGAGAAAGGAGCATAGATTATTTTTTAAAACATGGAAACAATCTACCACACAGTAGCAAACAAAAAAGTACATTACAAAACCCAATTGTCAGAAATCTGAACCTAACAATCAGTTTTCCAAAAAGGGAAATTACCTTTTTTTTTTTTTTTTTTAAGATTTTATTTATTCATTTGACACAGAGAGAGAGATTACAAGTAGGCAGAGAGGCAGGCAGAGAGAGAGAGAGGAGGAAGCAGGCTCCCTGCTGAGCAGAGAGCCTGATGTGGGCCTCGATCCCAGGACCCTGGGATCATGACCTGAGCCGAAGGCAGCGGCTTTAACCCACTGAGCCACCCAGGCGCCCAAAATTACCTTTTTTTAGTTGAAAAATTAAACCTAAAAATGCATTACTCCAACTTTACTTGCTTGAAAATATTAAAAAGCACAAAAAGGACCAAAGATAGGAACAGTTTGAACTATAATATTCAAATTTGTGTTTTAACTGAAAGATAAATGCTTCACCATATGAGCTCTCAATTATTAATTTTGTGGTCTTAAGTTTTTGTCTACCTTTACTTCTAGGGTTTTTTTGCTGGTTTTTTGCTTTTTTACTTTTAGTTGGTTAAGTTTTAATTTTTTAAATTTTTTTAAGATTTTATTTATTTGTCAGAGAGAGAGAGAGCACAAGCAGGCAGAGTGGCAGGCAGAGGCAGAGGGAGAAGCAGGCTCCCTGCCAAGCAAGGAGCCTGATGCGGAACTCAATCCCAAGGCCGTGGGATCATGACCTGAGCCGAAGGCAGCTGCTTAACCAACTGAGCCATCCAGGCATCCCAGTTGGTTAAGTTTTTTGATGATAGGTAAAATTTAAATGAGCTTTCTCAAATTTTTTACTCTTTAGTTATTTTGTAAAGAAAATTTAAGAGACTAGTCATTTCAATATTGTTGATTTGATAATTTAAAAAAATAACATCAACCATACTTGAGGTTAGCAGACTTACAAAGATTTTTTACTTCAACCCACAGTAAAAAAAAAAATACATTTTACATTGTGATCCAATCCACATGTCTCCATATAAATGACTGAAATAGGACAGTAGTTCTATGAAACACTGCTTACATTTATTGCAATACACTCTGATATTTTCAGTTCTATTCTACTTGATTTGATTTTTAAAAGACAAACTAAAGTGATGGGCTATGGCCTGCTGCTTGAAAACCTCAGTTTTAGTTATTCCACATTTAAGAAACAGCATAGTAATTAAAGACTGTAGCGACAGATGTCTGATTTTGTGTTCCATCTCCACTACCTTCTAGCTCTGTGATTTTGTACAAGTGGACCCAGCCTCCCCATCTCAAAAATGAGGATAACAAGAGGACCTACTTCATAAGGTCACTGTGAGAACTGGTAAATACATGTAATAGTTTTGTTTTGTTTTTTAAGATTTTTGTTTATTCATCAGAGAGAGAACCTAAGCTAGGGGAGCAGCAGGCAGAGGGAAAAGCAGCCTCCCTGCAGTACAAGGACTCTCTCACAGGGATCTGGAATCATGTCCTGAGCTGAAGGCAGACACTTAACTGACTCAGCCACCAAGGCACTCCAATGCTTGCAAGGTTTATATCAAAGAGCCTACAACTTCTGGGACACCTGGCTGGTTCATTTGGAAGAACACGTGACCCTTGATTTTGGGGTTGTGGGTTCGAGCCCCACATTCAGTGTAGAGATTATAAATAAATAAATAAATAAATAAATAAATAAATAAATAAGTGGGGCACCTGGGTGGCTCAGTTGTTAAGCATCTGCCTGAGGCTCAGGTCATGATCCCAGGGTCCTGGGATCGAGCCCCGCATCAGGCTCTCTGCTCAGCGGGAAGCCTGCTTCTACTTCTCCCACTCCTCCTTGTGTTCCTTCTCTCGCTGTCCCTCTCTCTGTGAAATAAATAAATTCTTAAATAAATAAATAAGTGCCTACCACTTGCTGAGCACTCAATACATTTTATTATAATTATAATTATTATTTACCAATCACCAGGTGGGAACAGACATTTCAGAAAGTCTGGACATAGTCCATGGTACCAGGCACTCTCAGGCATTCCAAAGACACAGTGCTCTCCTCACTCATCTTTTATTTGTTGATAAATTATAACCATGACAAACAGGCTTTTATATAGTAGTAAAGTTTGACACTTCATCAAAATACAGCTCCCCTTGGTTTAAAAGCAAAAAAATAAAAATAAAAATAAAAAATAAACCTCTATATAACTACCAAATAGCTACCCCTCAGAGTCAAAGAATAATTTTGTCACAGAGAGTGCTTATCAACCTCATCAAGTCACTCTGAAAGGAGATTCCAGTGTTTGAGATTCATGTTCAGATGGTGTTTACAGTCTCTCCCTCTGGTGAGGAAATGTGTTTTAATAAGACATTTAAAATCTTATCTTTGTCTTCAGAATTTTTACTCATTCAGATTTACACAGTTATACCTGAAGCTCTAATTATATTATAAAACAATGCCTTTTCCCCTTCTTTAGAAAGGAAAAAAAAAAGATTTTCCCCCTAAAGTCATAACCTTCTAAACAGACATTCTGAATGTTATTAACTTAGTACCTATATCAGCAATACTCTCAAATTCTTTATAAAATGAAGAACAGAATAAAAGTAATTCCAGAGTCTTACACTGTGCTTTTCTTTTTATTTTGTCAAGACAAATGGAATCTGTCGTCACATCATTTTAATTCTATTAACTTTAGCCAAGTATACTAGACAGCTATTATTAAAATAGAAACTCCGTAATGACATTACAATTCCAAGAGTACCACTTTCTGAACCGTTACTCAAGTTGATTTTAGATGCTTAAGGCAGCGAAGGAGTTACTGTAAAAATCACACTAATTAAGATAGAAACTGGCTTTACTCTGATATTCCTCACTTCCTACATTTGCTTTTGCTCCTCTGCCAGAACCATACACTTACTTATTTTTCTTGTAAAGTCCTTTGAAGCTTCTCCTGGGTAGAGTAACGATGCAGTGCTAGCAGGGAGGGATTGCGGCAGGTGGAGTAGGGTGGAATGAAGGCACCATGAGACCCACCAGCACATGGACAGTTGGAAAGGTCTTCCAAGAGTTTCAAGATTTGATTACTCTCTGCAGTAAAATTATATCAATAGGTAATAAGATCCATCTATAGAAATAACCACCCTAAATATGGTTAATTACTCTGTAGCTTGAAGAGATCTGTGAATTCCTAGATCTAAAGTAAAGAGGATATGGTCTCAGTGCAATATAGAAGAACACGAAAACATATAAATTTGTATTATATTCTATATGAATTAATTGGTGAAGAATTGTTGCTTAGGGTCCATCTATTCATTCATTTAACACTTTGTCACCATCATTATCCTCAACAGTTATAAAAGCCTCCTAGGGACGCCTGTGTGGCACAGTCAGCTGAACATCTGATTTTTGGTTGCAGTTCAGGTCCTGACCGCAGGAGATTGACCTGCAACCCTCCGGGCTCTGAGCTCAGCAGGGAGTCTGCCTGATATACTATCTCTCTCTCTGCCCCTCCTGCTGGTGCTCTCTCTCTCTCTAGAATAAATAAATAAACCTTAAAAAAAAAAAAAAAGCCTCTTCAGGCTCCTGGGTGGCTCAGTCAATTAAGCATCTGCCTTTGTCTCAGGTCATGATTTTATTTATTTATTTGAGTGAGAGAGAGAGGGAGAGAGAGAGAGAGAGAGAGAGAGAGAGCACGCCAAGTGGGGGGAGGGGCAGAGGGAGACGCAGACTCCCCACTGAGCACAGAGCCTGACCTGGGGCTCGATCCCAGGACCCTGAGATCATGACCTGAGCCGAAGACAGATGCTTAACCTACTGAGCCACCCAGGTGTCCCTCAAGAAATAAAATCTTAAAAAAAAAAAAAAAAAAAAAAGCTTCCTAAANGGTGTCCCTCAAAAAAAAAAATCTTAAAAAAAAAAAAAAAAAAAAAAAGCTTCCTAAACTTTCTAGAGCAGCCAGAAAGATTTTGAGACGTGCACATCTAACCAATTCTTTCTCCACCTAAAACCCTTCAGTGGAAACCGATTATTTTTAGTATCAAGCACACCAGTGTTAACAAGTTTTATCAAGTCCACCTCCAGGGTCACTGCAGATGTTTCTCTCCTCATTCCTGAAGGGTCCGCTGGCCTTTTGGTTCCCCAAGGGCATAAAACTCCTTTCTTTGGGGATGCAGTCCATCTGCCTGACAACACTTTCTTCAAAATCTTAGTTGAGGTGGCGCCTGGGTGGCTCAGTGGGTTAAAGCCTCTGCCTTTGGCTCAGGTCATGATCTCAGGGTCCTGGGATCGAGTCCCACATCGGGCTCTCTGTCCAGCAGGGAGCCTGCTTCCTCCTATCTCTGCCTGCCTCTCTGCCTACTTGTAATCTCTCTCTGTCAAATAAATAAATAAAAAATCTTTAAAAAAATCTTAGTTGAAATAATTCAATTTATCTTCAGTTCTCACTTTAAAAGCCAGTTCCTAAGGGAGACTCCCAGATTAGACTCTCCCTGCAGGGTCTCATTGTACTTGAGACGTTATACTTCTTCTCACTCATCCTACTGCAATCAAATATCTGTTTAATGTCCGTTTCTGCTGCTAGACTGTTGACAGGATCACAAGTCTCTTCAATACTCAGCAGCAAGCAAAGTACCTGGCCAAACAGTAGATCTTTACTGAATAGATCAATAGATCTACTCAATTCCACTCAATAGATTCCACTCAATAGATCTTTACTGAATGAAGGCTCACACATTTATTATATGCACACTGCAGTCTACAACATACAAGGCAATGCGTTGGGTACTTTGGGGACAGAGCTGTGTAAGAGAGGGGGTCTGCCTTCAAGAGATCACACTTGTGAACTGCTACAGAACATAAGTGCTCTGAAGGGAAGGGGTGCCAGGCACCTTATCACTCTCGGAAAATATGCAATCACGCATTTCCATTTAGCACGTGCCAGGCTTTGCCCTAAAACGATACATTATTTCCCTCATTCAATCCTCATGACAGGGGGCCTGGGCGGCTCAGTGGGTTAAAGCCTCTGCTTTCAGCTCAGGTCATGATCTCAGTGTCCTGAGATCGAGGCCCCCATCGGGCTCTCTGCTCAGCGGGGAGCCTGCTTCCTCCTCTCCCTGTCTCTCTGCCTGCCTCTCTGCCTACTTGTAATCTCTCTCTCTGTGTCAAATAAAATAAATAAAGTCTTTAAAAAAAAAATCCTCATGACAACCCCCTGTGTTGGTAAGGAACTTGCCCAAGGCCACAGCCAATATATGAACCCAGCTTATCCAGTCTCCTGGCTGCAAAGCAGAAAGGTACACAGAGAGGCAACAGCTGAGACAGTGAGTCCCTGTCAGTAAGTCCAGGTACTTCCCCGAGCCCTGCTAACTATTTAAAAGGGGCTCATAATAGCCAATTTAAAAATTGATTTAAATTTTTAAATGTTGAATATGTAATGCTTTCACATGTTTTTCCCTGAATGTTTTTCTTGAACAGACAGTGCATTCTCATGGTTCAAGCGTTTAAGAAAAGTAAGCAGGTTCAGTTGAAAGTTTCCTACTCCTGTCTTCCATTGGCTCATAGCCAGACTGCCAAAAATAATGTCTCTTTTAGGTACTTCATGCGTTAGTATAACATTTCTTTATGAATATACAAATAAAAAATATATATTCTTATTTCATCTCTTTTTTCCTCACAAAAGACAGAATACCACACATACTGTTCTGCACCTTGGTTTTTTTTCATTTAGTGACAGACATATATCTTGAAGATCTTTCTGTATCAATGGTACATCATTCTTTCTTGGTAGCATAGTATTCCATTTCATGGATACACTTCAATTTATTTAACCAGTTCTTTCTTTTTTTTTTTTTTTTTTTTTTTTTTTTTTTT
>LNAC01000119.1:3476139-3493649 GCA_002007465.1 Ailurus styani
GCGGGCCTCGATCCCAGGACCCTGAGATCATGACCTGAGCCGAAGGCAGGGGCTTTAACCCACTGAGCCACCCAGGCGCCCTAACCAGTTCTTTCTTGATAGACCTTTGGACCGTTTCCAATTTTTTACTGTTACAAACAATACTGTAATGAATAACCTTGTACATGGGTCAATTAGCACATGTGCAAGTACATCCACAGGTCTAATTCCTAGGAGTTGTATTGCTGGGTCAAAGGGTAGATGCATTCGTAATTTAGATAGATATTGCCAAATTGTCCTCTATAGGGATTAAATCAATTTACATTCCTACCAGCAGTGGATGAGAACACCTGTTTTCCCACAGCCTCTCAACAACAGAATGTTAAGAAACTTCTGGTTATTTGCCAACTTAAAGGGTGAAAATGGCACCACAGCATTTTTCTCATCATAAGTGAGGTTGAACATTTTTTTTTTTATGTTTGAGAGCTTGTGTTTCCTTTTCTCTGAATTGTCTACTCACATCTTTTGTCTGCTTTTCTCTTGTTGGTTTTTTTCCTCTAGTTTTCATAGGAGACTTTTCTATATAAAGTAGTTTAGCATCTGCTTATTGCATAAGTTGCCGCCAGTTTTCTATAATATTGTATTCAAGTTCTAACCAAAGCAACCAAACATGTATTGGATATGATGTAAAAAATATTCAAAAGAAGGCAATATATCATCATTTAAGCATGATTACAGGGAGCCTAGGTGGCTCAGTGGGTTAAAGCCTCTGCCTTCGGCTCAGGTCATGATCTCAGGGTCCTGGGATCCCTGCTGGGCGGGGAGCCTGCTTCCTCCTCTCTCTCTTCCTGCCTCTCTGCCTACTTGTAATCTCTCTCTCTCAAATAAATAAATAAAATCCTTAAAAAAAATAACATTATTACAGGGATGCCTGGATGGCTCAGTCTGTTAAGCATCTGCCTTCAGCTCAGGTCATGGTCTCAGGGTCCTGGGATGGAGCCTGTTGGGCTCCCTGCTCTGCCGAGAGTCTGCTTCTCCCTCTCCCTTCTCCTTCTACCCCTCTCTCTGCCCCTCCCCCAACCCCTTCCACTGCTTGTGCTCTCTCTCTCTCTCTCTCTCAAATAAATAAATAAAATTTAAAAAAAAGTAATTTACAGCCAACATGGGGCTTGAACTTAGACATCTAAGATCAAGAGTCACGTGCTCCACAGACTGAGTCAGCCAGGAGCCCCAGTGATGCATATTTCAAAGTCTACTATAGACTGGGTGGCTCAGTCAATTAAGTGCCTGACTCTTGATATCGGCTCAGGTCATGATCTCAGGGTCATAGGATCGAGCCCTGTGTTAGGCTCTATGCTTAGCATGGGTCTGCTTGTCCCTCTCCCCTCTCCTTAAAAATGAGCTAGTAAACCTAAACTCTTATGTAAACTCCATAGTAAATATTCTAGTAAACTTAAAGTCTGTTTATCAGCAAATCTTCTTTATTTTAAATGTCTACACATATTTCTCACACACCTCTGCCACTCCTCCTTTCCCACAAGAATATGTGGCAAGCCATTTACAAAGTTGAAATAGTAACTCCAACCCATCACTAACAAACTCATATAGTTTGATTAAAGTGCCTCAGGTGTGGGTTTAGACATTAGTTAAAATCTGAAGTGAAGGGATGCCTGGGTGGCTCAGTTGGTTAAGCGTCTGCCTTTGGCTCAGGTCATGATCCCAGAGTCCTGGGATTGAGTCTTGAATCGGGCTCTCTGCTCAGTGGGGAGCCTGCTTCTTCTTCTGCCTGCTGATACCCCTGCTTGTGCTCTCTCTCTCTCTCTCTGAAGAATAAATAAAATCTTTAAAAAAAAAAAACCAAAGTGAAAAAAAAAATCAGTTCACTAACTTAGTAAAGTACATGATACAAAACCCACTGAGAAAGAAGAATGTCTTAACCTCCATCACACTGGAGAGACAGAAAGCTCCAGCTGCTGAATCTGTTAGGTTCTGATCCCAGTTAGTCCCTATGAATAAAGCTTCATGGTAACAGATTCATCTCTTTCAGTTTTTAAAAATTTTATTTATTTACTTGACAGAGAGAGAGAGAGAGAATGAGCCCGGGGGAGTAGCAGAGGGAGAGGGAGAAGCAGACTCCCTGCTGAGCAGGGAGTCCAGTGTGGGGCTCGATCCCAGGACTCTGGGATCATGACCTGAGCTGAAGGCAGACAGCCATCTGACTGAGCCACTCAGGCACACCTTGTACCTTTCATTTTGACCAATATCGGAAAGCTTATGAGTTCATTTCACTCTTTATTTCGTAACTGTGGAGTTTTTATTTTTTTTACTTTTTTTATTTTTATTTTTTATTTATTTTTTAAAAGATTTTATTTATTTATTTGACACAGAGAGAGAGATCACAAGTAGGCAGAGAGACAGCAGGCAGAGAGACAGGGAGAGGAGGAAGCAGGCTCCCTGCTGAGCAGAGAGCCAGATGCGGGCCTTGATCCCAGGACACTGAGATTATGACCTGAGCTGAAAGCAGAGGCTTTAACCCACCGAGCCACCCAGGTGCCCATATTTTTTTATTTTTATTTTTAAAATATTTTATTTATTTATTTGACAGAGAGAGAGAGAGATCACTAGCAGGCAGAGAGGCAGGGAGAGAGAGAGGAGGAAGCAGGCTCCCCACTAAGCAGAGAGCCCCATTCGGGCCTCAATCCCAGGACCCTGAGATCATGACCTGAGCCGAAGGCAGAGGCTTAACCCACTGAGCCACCCAGGTGCCCAACGTGGAGTTTTTAAAAGCTAACATTTGTGAGGGGGAAAAAACCCCCAGCATAATAAGTCGTTTATCAGGTTTATGCCTACTTTGAATGTTGTAATTCTAGGCTAAGGGGAGGCTGGCGGAGGCAGCAGAAAGATCACTGGAGGTGGAATCAGAAAAAGAGTGACATAACTGGCATTGGTCAGTATATGCCTTTTTTTTTTAAGATTTTATTTATTTATTTGACAGAGAGAGATCACAAGTAGGCAGAGAGGCAGGGAGAGAGAGAGGAGAAAGCAGGCTTTTCATGGAGCAGAGAGCCCAACGTGGGGCTCGATTTCAGGACCCTGAGATCATAACCTGAGCTGAAGGCAGAGGCTTAACCCACTGAGCCACCCAGGCACCTGGGTCAGTGTATGTCTTTTAAATGGTGATGTTCCTCACTCTGAGCCCCAGATTCCTCATCCATGAATAAGGCAGCCCTGCACAGGATTGCTTAGTGGGACATCTGAGCCTGTGTATGTGAAAGTAAATGTAAAACCATGAAGTGCTGTACATTTGCTTCGTATTATGTGTAGGGCCTTCTTGTCCATATTGTTGTCAAGGTAGATGACTGAAAAAGTTGTTTTATGATCGTGATGACATTGTCCTACCTGGATTCTTCTCCTCTCTCCTGAGCTACTGGTTCCCTGAACATTCTAGATTCTCCCAGTCCTTAAATTCGGGCATAGTAAATAACTTCTTTAAATTAAAACACTAACCCACAAGATTTCTAGAACATCATTCATTCATCCTATTTTAGTGTCCTTTTCTGGATCTCTTTTTCCAGGTCTTGTTTCTGTTCAACTGTCAAAATGTTAAATAAGGAGACAGGACAAAAAGAAAACCTACTTTAGCTCTAAAAATATAGAATTAGGTCTAGCTGCCTCTTTCCTGTGGCTGGGGAGACCTGGCATTGGGATTTCCCAAGTGCTAGCTCTTTTGGTGGGTCTTGATGCATTATTGAACTGAACCCAGAATCAACTGCATTTCTGACTCCAGTTAGAATGCATTATAAATGTAATACATGTCTTCTGTGGAAAATTGGAAAATACAGAAATGTGCTCTTGAGGGGTGCCTGGGTGGCTCAGTTGGTTAAGCGCCTGCCTTTGGGTGGTGATCCTGGGATCCTGGAATGGAGCACCATGTCAGGCTCCCTGCTCAATGGGGAGCCTGCTTCTTCTCCCTCTTCCTCTGCCTGCAGCTCTCCCTGCTTGTGCTCTCTCTCTCTGTGTCAAATATATAAATAAGATCTTAGAAAAGAAAAGAAAAGAAAAGAAAAGAAAAGAAAAGAAAAGGAAAAGTGCTCTTGAGATGATAGCAGGACTTTGACGGTAAATATGTGACCCAACCTCTTTTCAAGAACGAGACCAGAATTGTGTTCATTTGATAAAAAAAATTTTTTCAGTCTCAGAATGTGAATAATGGTGGTATCTAAACTGTGTTCTAAGGAGTCCTGGGGTACAATAGAAGTGCCTCAGAGGTTGCTGTGGGGGGTGTAAAACTGGCAGAGGGCAGATGGAGTTCTAGCTCACCCACTCTGGATCCAACCAGGTANTTTGGGGGGGGGGGGGGTGCCTGGGTGGCTCAGTCAGTTAAGCATCTGACTTCAACTCAGGTCACAATCTTAGGGTCTTGGAATCGAGCCCGCCTACTCAGCGGGGAGTTTGCTGGTCCCTCTCCTTCTGCCCTCCCCTCCCCACCCCCGCTCATGCTCTCTTAAATAAAAAAATAAAATATTTTAAAGAAAGAAGAGTTGGGGGGTGTCTGGCTAGTTCGGTTGGTAGAACATGTGACTCTTGATCTCACAGTTGTGAGTTCAAGCCCCACATTGGGAGTGGAGTCTACTTAAAAAAAACGTTTGTAAACCACTGTATACAAATAAAACCAACACTCAAATGCAGGATTACAAAATTGCAATTGTGGCGTATTTAATTTTTTTCAAGCTGATACTATTTTTTTCACTTAAAATAATATTTATAATTTGGACACCCCACTCTCTGACCAAACTTTCTCCCCACCCTGTCCTTTCTTTAGCTGCTCTTCACCTGGATTCTTTGACCTTTTGTCCCCTTTTTCTTCCTTTGGGCAGAGTTCCTTCTGCCTTTATTTTTTCTTTCTCCAGCCTTTAGCTCTTGGCCCTTTACCTTTTTTTTTTTTTAAGATTTTATTTATTTATTTGACAGAGAGAGATCACAAGTAAGCGGAGAGGCAGGCAGAGAGAGAGGAGGAGGCAGGCTCCCTCAGCAGGGAGCCTGACTTGGGGCTCGATCCCAGGACCCTGAGATCATGACCTGAGCCGAAGGCAGAGGCTTTAACCCACTGAGCCACCCAGGCGCCCCTTGGCCTTTTACCTTGACCCCTCTGTTCCCTTGCCTTTCTATGGTTCTACCTGCAAAAGGGCCCTCACAGCTGCCAGGCTAAAGAAATGTTTCCCGTTATCCACAATAGTCTTTTCAAACTTCCACAAATCTCTGACCCTCCCACCTCACCGTCCAAGAATGACCTCACCTCCTACTTTAGCTAAAACAGAATGCTAAAAGGAACTCCCCCGACTTCCTGCCATCGAAATAACACCCCTCCTTTCCACCTATTAAGGCTATTTTTTCCCGCCTATGCTTCGGATCACACTCTGCACCCCCATTCTCTTGGGCTTTGCCCTGTTAATCAGTCCACTCCCCCACCTCTGAATCTCGCATCTCTCTGGTCCAGGAGTCTTTATAACATGGTCACTTATAATTTAACAGTTCGATCGAGTCAGCATGAAGGCTCCTGCCAGAGACATTCCTGTGCCTGCAGACCTAAGTCTCATTACTCAGGCTCTTTCTGACGAGCAGATTAAGTTTACCAAAGAAGCAGTGACAAATAGCTAGAAGAAATCTCTCCATAAATAGTTCTTTTCGAGTTTTTTTTTTTATCACCGTGGAATTGATGCTTTGGGTCATATTTGTGGAATGGAATGAAGAGCAGGTTCTTCTGAGAGTTTTTCAACTGATATTTTTGGTTACACAGAAAGGTGGGGAAGGAAAAGGTGGAAATACTTAACCAAGTTACTGAAAAAATATTGGAATGATTGTCAAGTATTATACCAGGATAACAATGAAGAGGATGGCCCAACTTCTGGATCTGTCGATGAGTCAGATGCATCTCTTGAGAAGCTAGTAGTTAGCAAGACAGGTTGGCAGGAATTAACAATTTTCAGAGACCCAAGGATCCAAATAACCTAACAAATGACTGGTTTCTGAAACTGAACTTGCTGTTATCCCCATCTCACATAGACAAAGAAGAGATGACACAATCCACAATAAGGGAATTGATGTCCTTGATGTTTTTGAGAAGGCATTTGGATGAGAATTCATAAAATCAAATGGAGCATGGGTGCCTAGTAATTTTTTCTCTATTCTCAACTCCTTTGTCTAAAATGTAAAAGATAAAATATTTGAGGGTTTGGTGTTTTTTTGTTTGTTTTTTGGTTTGTTTGTTTGTTTTTTTTGGCTTTTAAGTTCCCTAGGTTTCACTCTCTCAACTGTGACTATCAGCAAACCATTCATATTTATTTGTTCAGCCCTCCTCCACTTAAGTGCACTTAAGATTTGTCTTTGTAACTGTTCCTTGCCACCCTTGTATTAAGTAATGTCAGAAAGCAAGATACCTTGTTGATATTGAAATAGTTTCCTGCCAAGAGCCTTTGCTAAATTAAGATTTAATCTTATGCCCTTAGCTTCTACAGAAAGGTGATTATAAAAAATGTCCTTTCAAAGAAATATTTCCTGTATCTTTTGCAAAGTCAAATCAAAGACATCCATTTATTCATTCATTTAACAAATATTTATTGACTCCTGATTACATGCCAGGCTGGGGATACAGACATGAATGAAACCCAGTCTCTGCCCTGAAGGAGAATACAACCTGGAGAAATGCAGGCACATAAATGAATCACTATAGAGTGTTAGTGTCTGTAATTAGAGGCATGAATAAAGCGTTATGGGAACAAAAGGAGGGGGAGAAAGTAATTCTGCCTCAGGATGAAGGAGCACTTCTCAGAGATGGTCATAAGAAAGTTGGATGTTGAAGGTTGAGAAGAGCTCCTTTGACCAACAGGGAAGAAGAGAAAGGCACTCCAGAGCCAAGAGCCTGAATAAGGATGGGCAAGTATGAACTTCTAGCTTCATAAATTCATAGAACAGTCATTAGGATAGAAAAAGGACACTGGGGCGCCTGGGTGGCTCAGTCGGTAAAAGCCTCTGTTTTCGGCTCAGGTCATGATCTCAGGGTCCTGGGATCGAGGCCCGCATCGGGCTCTCTGCTCAGCGGGGAGCCTGCTTCCTCCTCTCTGCCTCTCTGCCTACTTGTGATCTCTCTCTCTCTGTGTCAAATAAAGAAATAAAATCTTTAAAAACAAAAAACAAAAAACAAAAAAAGAAGAAGAAAGAAAAGGGACACTGGAAGTATCCAGAGATGAGGCCAGAAAAATAGGTTAGGGTCCAATTTTAAAGAGACTTGAGGTATAACGGATGAGGCCAGAAAAATAGGTTAGGGTCCAATTTTAAAGAGACTTGAGGTATAACGGATAACGCTGATGGGCCCTGGAGGCAGACTGGCCCGTGTAACTAAGTTACTACGGCTGGCAGTGAAATCTGGGGCACCTGAGCATCCCAAGCCTTGGATCCCCATCTGTAAAAAAAGGAGTTCACTTGTTTGACAGGATTTCTGAAGAATCCACTGTGGGTCAAACACATAATAACAATAATGCCTGGCTCATAGGGTTGTGTTTAGGACAAGTTAGTAAACATAAAGCATTTTGAATAGTGCCTGATCCATAGTAAGTGCTAACAAATGTTAGTTATTAGTATTAATTATTATAATGTTAAAATGCCTTCTTCTATGATAAAGGGTGTCCTTATCCTGAAAATAACAAGGAGCTCCTTAAGGTTTCTAGGGGAGGAACAATATTGGATTTAATTTTGGAAAGATTATTGGCTACAGGAAAGGATAGAGAGAAAGATTGGAGTGAGAGATTGGACATGGTGAGAAAAGTTAGGAGGTGATTCCAATAGTCCTAGATCGAGGACCTAACATATATTAGTGCTAATGGGGTTGGAAATGAAGGAAGAGACATGAGAAATGTTTAGGTGAGAGAACTTGGTAATTGATATGGTAGCAGATGTGGAGACGAGGAGTCAAAGGTGACCCTCACATTTCTCGTGCAGGTGACAGAGTTAATGGTGTCCTTAATTGAGATAATGCAAGCAACAGATATGATGTGGGCAGAGGCTGGAGTAACAAATGATGACGAAGTGTCCAGCATGGGACAAGAGGAAAAGGATACAGACTGGTAAGTGAGCATAATAACTTTAATGTTGTACACAGTTAATAAATACTGCCTTCCATGTAAAGACAGGAAGAAATAAAACATACATAGACCCTCATTTTGGTGTACACAGGGGTTGAATCATGGACTGAATGAGATCTTGCCTTGATAGCCCTGAGGAATACTAACTTGTCAGTGGTGGGCTGAGAACAGAGGCAAGGAAATAGGACTTAAATGGAGCAGTGAAAGAGGGGGCACAGGGGCTAGGAGAAGGTGGTGTAGAAGCTAAAAGAGAAGAATTTCAAGGAAGTACAATCATCAACTTAGTTCTATGGAGAGGTCAGTTTCGGTGGTTCTTTAGAATCTGGGCCATGGGACCAGCCAAATTTCCTGGGTTCAAATCCCATCTCTGCTTTTTACTAGCCACATGGCCCTGGGTGAGCTATTGATCCCCTCTGAGCTGCATCTCCTTATCTGCAAAATGGAGATGATAATAATCGTACTCACCCCATGGGGTGGTTGTAGGGGTTACATGAGCTGATTTACATGAAGGTTTAGAACATGGTCTGGCCTGTGAAGAATCTGGTATAAGTGCTGGTCAGTATTGCCACGGGGTAAATTTTCAAGTAAGAAAAGCTGTTACAAAACAGTCTATGCAGTATGATCCCATTTTAGTAAAAAGGAAAAAGAGGGCGCCTGGGTGGCTCAGTGGGTTAAAGCCTCTGCTTTCGGCTCAGGTCATGATCTCAGGGTCCTGGGATCGAGGCCCGCATCGGGCTCTCTGCTCAGCGGGGAGCCTGCTTCCCCCTCTCTCTCTCTGCCTGCCTCTCTGCCTCCTTGTGATCTCTCCCCCTCTGTGAAATAAATAAAATCTTTAAAAAAAAAAAAAAAGGAAAAAGAATGAGTACCTATATAGTCACAATTTAAAGCTCAGAATTTTTTTTTTTTTAAGATTTTATCTATTTGACAGAGAGAGAGACATTGAGAGAGGGAACACAAGCAGGGGGAGTGGGAGAGGTAGAAGCAGAATCCCTGCTAGGCAGGGAGCCCGATGTGGGGCTTGATCCCAAGACCCTGGGATCATGACCTGAGCTGAAGACAGATGCTTTACAACTAAGCCACCCAGGTGCCCTTCAGAAACTGTTTACAGTAGTTTGATCTCAATTTTTTTAATGTTGTGGATTTTTTTCCTTGTTTTCTTGGAGGGGGAGGGACTTGTTTATGACTTTTCTGTAATGAATACATACTGATTTTATAACTAAAATTATGCATATATATGTGTAATTAAAAGAATAAAGCTCACTACAGCCCAAAATAATAGTAACTTAAATGATAAGTAAGGGAGAAGCATATATTTTCATTAGCATAGTCACTGAAGCTCTACAAATCCTTGAAAATAGTGGAGTTTCTAGAAGTACTTCACAGTCAATAAATGTAAAGCATTTGGAGTGGTGCCTGATCTGTAGTAAGTGCTGACTAAACGTTCGTTATTGGTATTGATGATCGTGTTAAAATGCCTTCTTCTATAAGAAAGGGTGTGCTCTTTCAAAGAAGGTCCAGGCCCTTGAGGAAGATCTTATCTCCACTTTGGACAGTCTTAGGAGCAGGGTTTGGCCAGCCTGGGTTCCTGACTTTTCTTTTTCTTCTTCTTCTTCTTCTTTTTTTTTTAACTTTTATTATTTTATTTTTATTTTATTGTTTAGAGAGAGAGAGACAGAGACAGAGAGAGCGTGCACGAGCAGGAATGGAGGGGCAGAGGGAGAGGGAGAGAATCTTAAGCAGGCTCCACACCCAGGGAGGAGCCCAATGTGGGGCTCCATCTCACAACCCTGAGATCACGACCTGAGCCAAATCAAGAGTCCGACACTCAACTGACAGAGCCACCCCTTTACTTCTTTTTCAAGTAGGTGTAAGTAAGGTGGGGCTTGAACTCACCACCCTGAGATCAAGACCTGAGTTGAGATAGAGCTGGATGCTTAACTGACTGAACCCCTCAAGTGCCCCTGACATTTCTGTTACCTGTAGGAAGTGTGTGTGTGTGGGGGGGTGGGGGCTGAGAGAGAATGACAACTTCTATTTTAGAAACCCTGAATTTGAAATGATGAGAGTACATCTGAATGGAGATATATTTTGGTTTGCAGAAATTACGTTAGGGACATGTCTAAAGAATCATACAAACGTTCAAACCCTTTGACTTTAAAATTTTTCTGTTAGAAATTTATGATATAGAAATTATCTAAAAGAGGAGGAAAACTGGAAACCAGAATAGTAATAATAGTCAAAAAGGAAACAGTCTAATTGTCCAGTAATATTCAAAAAGGAAACAATCTAATTGTCCAGTAATATGAAAACAGCTAAGTAATTGATCTGCTTGATGTGAGAGCACGGACCATCACATAACTATTAAAACACGGTTATAAAGCCCATAGAAGCATAGATAATATTAAAAGAAAAAGCAGTATACTAAAGTATACTTGGATTATGATTTAATTATTTTTATTTTTAAAGATTTTATTTTTAAGTAATCTCTGCACCCAATGTGGGGCTTGAACTCACAATTCTGAGATCAAGAGTCATACACTATACCAACTGAGCCAGCCAGGTGCTCTTGTTTGTGTATTTTTTAAAAAAATAACTAGGACCCTGGGATCAAGACCTGAGCCGAAGGCAGATGCTTAAACGACTAAGCCACCCAGATACCCCTCTTTCCATATTATTAATAATACGGCTATACATATATTTCTTAAAAGTTTTTTATGGGTTACACCGTATACATGAGTGCATATAAAATACATGTATAATTTAAAGAATTGCCAAAGAAAAGTGTATATATGCAGCATCCGTTTAAAAATCAATCATTGTCGGGCGCCTGGGTGGCTCAGTGGATTAAGCCTCTGCCTTCGGCTCAGGTCATGATCTCAGGGTCCTGGGATCGAGGCCCGCATCGGGCTCCCTGCTCAGTGGGGAGCCTGCTTCCTCCTCTCTCTCTCTCTCTCTCTGCCTACTTGGATCTGCTCTCTCTCTCTGTGTCAAATAAATAAATAAAATCTTTCAAAAAAAGAAAAATCAATCATTGTCAATATATTTGAAATGTCTCATAGTGCCCAACCTCAGTCATGTCCCCTTTCTTTTTTTTTTTTAAAGATTTTTTTATTTATTCATTTGACACACAGAGAGAGAGAGATTACAAGTAGGCAGAGAGGCAGGCAGAGAGAGAGGAGAGAGGAGGAAGCAGGCTCCCTGCTGAGCAGNCGATCCCAGGACCCTGGGATCATGACCTGAGCCGAAGGCAGAGGCTTTAACCCACTGAGCCACCCAGGCGCCCCATGTCCCCTTTCTTAACCCAATAAAACAATTACTCTGATTTTTATACCTATATTCTCTCACTTTCTTTTAGTTTTATGACACATGTCATCTTAAATAATTCATGTTCTCATTTTGTGTTTTTCGTATTTCACGTATTCTTCTCTGCTTTTTCTTTCCCCCAACATTAAGTTTGTGAGATTCATCCATGATGATGTATGCAGCTGCAGTACCTTCATTTTTCACTGTTATGTAAATATCCACCACATGAATATAAAACTACTTATTCATTTTCCTATGGATGAGATTTGGATTGTTTCCATTTTTTTGCTTTTATGAACAATGGTATTATGAGTTTCCTTGTGCATGTCTAATGATAGATAGTGTAAGAATTTCTCTAGGATTTGTAGCTATGACTGGAATTATTGGAAAAGGGATATTCATAATCTTCGATTTTCTCAGGTAATGCCTAATTGTTTTCCAAAGTAATTGCCCCAACTTAAATTCTATAAGCAGTACATAACATATTCACCAGCATGTGCTAGAATATGGATTTTTTTCTTTTTGCCAATTTTGAAGGTCATAAAGTGGTGTCTCACTGTGGTTTGAATTTTCAGTTCTCTGATTACTAATGAGGTTGTACATCCTTCATATGTTTATCGACTGTTCAGGATTTCCCTTCTATGAAGTGCTCCTTCATATATTTTGCCTTACTTGGTTATATAGTTTTTGGTTAGGTATTTTTTTTTTTTTTTTTTAGNCATTTTATTTATTTATTTCACAGAGGGAGAGAGATCACAAGGAGGCAGAGAGGCAGGCAGAGAGAGAGAGGGGGAAGCAGGCTCCCCGCTGAGCAGGGAACCCGATGCGGGCCTCGATCCCAGGACCCTGAGATCATGACCTGAGCCGAAAGCAGAGGCTTTAACCCACTGAGCCACCCAGGCGCCCTTGGTTAGGTATTTTTTTAAGTAGTAGGCACGAGGCTAAGATTTTTCACATAGGTTATTTCATTAACCCTCACAGCCTACTGCCTTGAATCTTTTTCTGGAGCAAGGGATTTATATATGTTAATAAGTCTTTGCTACTGTATAAGGTAGCTATCTATAGAATGGGAGAAAAAGAAACATGCTTGTAAGTTTCCTATCCTATTAACAAAGTGCTATGCATCCCAACACATTTATTTTAGGAATGACCTTAATTCTGGCTTTATTTCACAAATACTATCTGAAAGCAGCATTTGTTTCATCAGTTAAAGAATTAGTTATTTTTCATCAAGAATAGCTTGCATTTGGAAAAGAGGATTATAAAAAACAGAAAGGGGCTAGTGGTTTAGCCCCTTGCTACTTCAAGTGTAGAACAGACTAGCAGCAGCAGTGGCAGCATCTGGGAGCTTGTTAGAAATGCACACTCCTGAGTCTCACCCCAGACTAGCAAATCAGTCTCTGCATTTTAAAAGGTCCTGAGATTACTCACAGTCACTTTAAAATCTGAGAAGGGCTGGTTAGCTAAATGGTGGTAAACACTATATGTGAGACCCAGTCAGTGGTAAGGCTGAAAGAACATGTTTGTTTTTCTCGTGCATATAGAGCAAACTATGCCTGGCTTTTGGAGGTATACATGTTTGAAACTCTGAGGAGCCCTCCTAAGTGAAATGGAACTGAGAACAAGCAAGTCGTGTTGATCCATCAGGTAGGATTCTGGTCTCACAGCCTCAGAAAAATGAAACAGGATACACAATTTGGCCTGAAATATATCTAATCGAGGTCCAATTTATTATTTTTTTCCCAGAATGATCCATACCATTGATCCAACTCTCCACTTCATTTTCAGAGTATGATTCAGTCTGACAGTCTTACATTAACTAGACGGGTTCAACTAATAGATTTTCAAGCCGTCGGATGATAGAAATCGTTTGTACCAATAATCTCATTTTACAGATGAGACAAATGAAGCATTGAACAAGTGAGAGATTGCACCGTGGGTGGGGACAGGAGTCGCGTCCTAGTCTCAAGTTTTTCCCGTTGAATCAGAGACCCCGATTAAGAATTTCCCAGCTCTCTAGACATAAAAATCATTAATTTTTTTATGATCAGGAGAATAAATTAATATTTTGGGGAAATAGCCTGATACAACCAAAACGACATAGAAAGCAACTTTCTTCTAGCGGCAGGATTCTAGTTCTCTCTCTCCATAATCATCTTACTCCCTGTAACAACTATAAGGCAGCAAAGTAACAGAAGTGGCACTCTCTTCCATGTCCCTCTCTGGCCAGCGCAGTGTTTGGACCCTCAGTCTTTTCCACTCTTCGCACCATATGCAATCTTAAAATTCAAAGTAGACTTAAACTCCTAACTCTGCCTGCTTTCTAATCCCTAAATTACACTGGTAAGGCTAACTCAACACTTAACTATAGTGGCCCCACCTCTAGAAGGGCAGAGGTGGAGTGACCCTATTGTTCTGGGTTTCCTTTCTTTGTCTGCTCCCGGCTCCTGGGCCAGTCACCTTAAGACATCCTTCTGCTCTCAGAGATCTAAAAAAGGCTTGGGGTTTTCCCTGCTGCTGGGCTAGTTTATGACAAATACCGTCTCTCCCCTATTTTAAAACTTCCCTTTCCCCATAAGGAGGAGTAGTTCTGTGGTCACTAGGGACTTTTACAACTAATAGTAAACACAGAGATTCAAGCAGCTCAAAGGGATTTACATATGCCTTTAAAATCATAAAAAGAAGGATACAAACAAACTTCCGGCAGAGGTTACCTGCTGGGAGGGGGGTGGAACTGGGTGGAGGGAGGTCAAGAGCACTTTTACACTACCTGAATTGCTATATGAAAATATATCCATTTATTATTTAAATAACTAAAGTAAAATAATCATGGAAAAGCCAGAACTACATGGTCATATTAAAACTCAAATCTGTGCACCAAAGGAAATCAAATTCCCCATTCCTGATTCCCCAACCCACTCCCCAGAAGAAACCCGTCAGCAAATTCTTTTATGTCCTTCCATGTTCTATGTTCTGAGCCTATTTAAGCATACCCATCTCTCTCATATATATATATATGTGTGTGTGTGTGTGTGTATATATATATATATATATATATTTTCCCCCCTACACAAAATAGGATCAAAAAGCATGGTCTGAACTTCCTTTATTCGCCCAACATTGTATCTTGAGTAGGATGGCTCTTTACCAGTGTGCCACAGTCAAAACAGTTTTTTAATTGATAAGCTGGATTTTTTTTAGAGCAGTTTTAAGTTCACAGTAAAATTGAGCAGAAAATACAGAGAGGGAGTTCTCTTATATTCCCTGTCCCCATATCCCACAGCCTCCCAGATGATCAACATCCCACAACACAGTAATACATTTGTTACAAACAATGAACTTATACTGATACATCATTATCACCCAAAGTGCATAGTCCATCCTTGGTGTTGTATAGTCCATGAGTTTTGACAAATGTCTAATGATGTGTACCCACAATTATAGTATCATATAGAACAGTTTCACTGTCCTAAAAATCCTCTGTGCTCTGTCTATTCATCCCTCCCACCCACTCTCCCTCCCCAAACCCCTGCCAACCACTGATAGTTTTAGTGTCTCCATAGTTTTGTCTTTTCCAGAATCACTAGAATCACTCGATGTTGGAATTTCAGGCTCCTTCATGTCTTTTCATTGTCTGATAGCTCTTTTTTTTTTTTTAAAGTACTGAATAATATTCCATGATCTGGATATACCACAATTTATTTTTCCCTTCCTCTGCTAAAGGGCATCTTCGTTGCTTCCCAATTAGGGCAATTATGAATTAAGCTGCTATAAAAATCCATGCGCAGTTTTTTTGTGTGGACATAAATTTTCAACTCACGTGGGTAAATACCACACAGTGTGATTGCTGGATCATATGTTAAGAGTATGTTTGTTTTGTAAGAAATGGCCAAATTCTTCCAACATGGCTATATCTTTTTGCATTTCCATCAGCAATGAGAGTTCCTGTTGCTCCACATCCTCTTCAGCATTTGGTGTTGTGTTTCAGATTTTGTCCATTCCAATAGGTGCGTAGTAACAGTTTATTGTTGTTTTAATTTGTAGTTCCCTAATGACATATGATGTTGGACATCTTTTCATATGTTTACTTGCCATCCATATAGCTTCTTTTGTCAGGCACCTGTTCAGTCTTTGGCTCTTTTTTTTTTAGATTTTATTTTTAAGTAATCTCTAAACCCAGTGTGGGGCTTGAACTCACAACCCCGAGTTCAAGAGTTGTGTGCTCCACCAACGGAGCCAACCAGGTACCCCCTTTGGCCCATTTTTTAATTGGGTTGTTTATTTTCTTATTGTTGACTTTTAAGAGTTATTTGTGTATTTTGGATACCAATCATTTATCAGACGTGTCTTTTGCAAATACTTTCTCCTAATCTGTAGCTTGTCTTCTCATTCTCTTGATGCCACACTCTTTTTAATGGGGACATAGCATTTCATTGAGGATCTTAAATTGTTTAACCAGTTCCTTTTTTTTTTTTTAAAGATTTTATTTATTTATTTATTTGACACAGAGAGAGAGATTACAAGTAGGCAGAGAGGCAGGCAGAGAGACAAGGAGAGGAGGAAGCAGGCTCTCTGCTGAGCAGAGAGCCCGATGCGGGCCTCGATCCCAGGACGCTGAGATCATGACCTGAGCCGAAAGCAGAGGCTTTAACCCACTGAGCCACCCAGGCGCCCAATCCCAGTTAATTTTTAAGATTAACAGTAGACTAAGGATCATTTGTGCATTATATATTTCACTGGAACAATAATTTTCAAAGTCCTGTTTAGGAATCACCTGGGATTCATAGTGAATCAGTCAACAAAAATATATATTAACTAGTCAATTATGGACCCAACCCCCAAGTGGTTTATTATTTATATTTGGTTAAAAAGTAGATTCCATATAAATATGATAATCGTATATCTTATCACCCAAACACCTGAAAAACAGGCATAACAGAGACTTATGATAACCTAGATATTAGCTGCTACAACAATTTTATGAGGACGTATTTTTTAAGTTAAAAAAAACAAAAAGAGGGGTACCTGGATGGCCCAGGTGGTTAAGCACGTCTGTCTTTGGCTCAGGTCATGATCCTGGAGTCCCAGGATTGAACCCTGCTGTGGGCTCCCTGCTCAGTGGGGAGTCTGCTTCTCTCTCTTCCCCTCACCCACTCTCATGCTCTCTCTCTTTCTCTCTCTCTCATCAATAAATAATATCTAAAAAAAAAAAAAAAGGAAAAAGCAAGGTACAGCACTTTTTACAGAATGGTACATTCTCTGTAAAAATGAGAGAAAATTTGCTTATATGTGTATAAAGAAACCTTAGAAGCACCCTCCAGAGAAACAGATAAGATAGGTTGGGAAAGAGCTTTTTATCTGTACATTTTATATTGTTATGCATTTAATATTGCTTGTAAGTGTATTATATCAACTGAAAAAATTAATATAAAAACTCTTTAAAGGATTGGTGGGGAAGTGATTAATGGGTACAGGGTTTCCATTTGGGGTGATGAGAAAGTTCTGCAACTAGATATGATGATAGCTGTACAACATAAAACTTAATGCTAATGAATTGCATACTCTAAAATTGTTAAAGTGGTAATTTTTATGTATATGCTATCACAACTTATACAACTCTAAAAATAAAATAAACATGCAAAACACACATACACACACATACACAAATAAGGACTAGTTATCTTCAGATACAACAAACTATTTTAACTTTTTTTTTAAAGATTTTTATTTATTGGGCGCCTGGGTGGCTCAGTGGGTTAAAGCCTCTGCCTTCGGCTCAGGTCATGATCTCAGGGTCCTGGGATCGAGGCCCACGTCGGGCTCTCTGCTCGGCGGGGAGCCTGCTTCCTCCTCTCTCTCTCTGCCTACTTGTAATCTCTCTCTGTCAAATAAATAAAATCTTTAAAAAAAAAAAAAAAGATTTTTATTTATTTATTTGACAGAGAGAGATTACAAGTAGGCAGAGAGAGAGAGGAGGAAGCAGGCTCCCCGCCGAGCAGAGAGCCCGACGTGGGCCTCGATCCCAGGACCCTGAGATCATGACCTGAGCCGAAGGCAGAGGCTTTAACCCACTGAGCCACCCAGGCGCCC
>LNAC01000119.1:3493788-3524677 GCA_002007465.1 Ailurus styani
GCCCGATGCGGGCCTCGATCCCAGGACCCTGAGATCATGACCTGAGCCGAAGGCAGAGGCTTTAACCCACTGAGCCACCCAGGCGCCCCAAACTATTCTAACTTTGCTTTATAAATATCTCACTAATAGATTAGAGAGTATCCCCAAATCCCTTAAAGGAGCAACCAGGTTAAACTAGCTAATATAAAATAAAGCACATTATTAGAAATGTTCACAGGAAAATGACATATGTAAACAGAATTTCATAATTTATACACATCCTAAAAAAAAAAGCAGACCATGACTATAAAACAAATAAGTCAATGGGATATAATGTACAGAATGGTGACTATAAGTTAATACTATAATGCATACTTGACAGTTGCCAAGAAAGTAAATCATAAAAGTTCTCATCACAAGAAAAAAAATGTGTTTTTTTTGTAATTTTGTATGGTGATGGTTGGTAACTAGACTCATTGTGGTGATTATTTCACCGTGTATACAAATATTGAATTATTATGTTGTATACCTGAAACTAATATATGTCAATTATACCTTGATCCTGAAAGGGTCAGAATTTACCAGTGCCTCTGAAGAACTATTTATAAAGAAGATGAAATGAAAGAAATTATCTAAAATTAAACAGGGTCTGGTAGAAGATGAAAGAGTAGGCTATATTTAAGAAATAAGATTATTTTGGGGGATGTTAATTTATTAATTGTAGCAATGTGTTTTGCTCACTATATTATTCCTCAGCCCCCACACATCCTCAGCCCACCCCCACTACACAGGTTCTTTGTTTCTAGGTCTTTTGTAATTCTTTTCCCGGAATTTTTTTGCAAGAGGGAAAACCAAATGCAGTTTAAAGCCAAGTGCTCTTTAGGTCTTTTGTAAAAGTGTAACCCCAGTGAAGAGGAGGGAAGAAAGTGGTATCTGCCTGGGGTAGACAAAGGAAGGGTTCTGGAATACCATGAACTTCATTACTACTTTGGAGGCCCAGGGAAGGGTATACCTCAAAGTGGGTTGGGGCATCTAGCATGATGGGATCTCAAGATGTCCTACTTGGGTGAAAATGCCCATTCCCCACAGAACCACTTTAGGCAACCACATGGCTTGAGATCAAGATATTTTGGACTTTCGAGTGCAAACAACAATGATGATTAGTTGATTTCTCATCACCTTAGTCTAAAGGGAGCCAAAATTTGGGAATAAAAGTAATATTTCCTTATTTTACATGTGCTAAAATTCATACCTAACATGTAAATTTCACATGAATATCTTTTAAAATTTTTTAAGCTTTATTATTTTTAAAAAAGATTTTATTCATTTATTTGAATGAGAGATTATAAGTAGGCAGAGAGACAGGCGGGGAGAGAGAGGGAGGCAAGCTCTCTGCTTAGCAGAGAGCCTGATGTGGGGCTCGATCCCAGGACCCTGAGATCATGACCTGAGCTGAAGGCAGAGGCTTAACCTACTGAGCCATCCAGGCACCCCCACATGAATATCTTTTAGAAATTTGATTGTGGTCGGCAGAATAATGGCCTCCCAAAGATGTCCATGTACTAATCTCCAGAATATGTAGATTTGTTCATTTACAGGGCAAAGAGACTTTACAGATGTGATTAAGAACCTTGAGATGGAGACAGGGTGCCTGGGCGACTCAGTCAGTTAAGTGTCTGCCTTTGGCTTGGGTCATAATCTTGGGATCCTGGGATCAAGCCCTGAGTTGGGCTCCCTGCTCAGTGGGGAGTCTGCTTCTCTCCCCACTCCTCTGCCTCTGCCTCCTGGTTGTGCTCTGTCTCTCTCTGAGTCTCTCAAATAATGAAAATCTTTAAAAAAAAGAACCTTGAGTTGGGGGATTGCCCTGGATTATCTGGGTGAGTCCAATTTAATCACAAATTTTTAAAAATGGGAGGGGGAAGTATGAAGAAATCAGCAACCTGACATTGCAGGCCTTGAAGATAAAGGAAGGGGGGCATTAGCCAGGGGAACGTAGACACCTCTAGAAGCTGGGAAAGTCAAAGAAATAGATTCTCCCCTATCATCTGCAAAAAAGGATAGAACCCAGGGGCACCTGGATGACTCAGTCAGTTAAGTGTCCAACTCTTGGTTTCAGTCCAGGTAATGATTTCAGGGTCCCGGGATCAAGCCCTGGGTCAGGATCCTCACTGAGTGGGGAGACTGCTTGTCTCCCTCTCTCTCTCCGCCTCCCCCCACCTGTACACTCTCTCTCTAAAATAAATAAATAAATCCTTAATTTTAAAAAGGGGATACAGGGCGCCTGGGTGGCTCAGTGGGTTAAAGCCTCTGCTTTCGGCTCAGGTCATGATCTCAGCGTCCTGGGATCGAGGCCCGCATCGGGCTCTCTGCTCAGCAGGGAGCCTGCTTCCTTCTCTGCCTGCCTCTCTGCCTACTTGTAATTTCTCTCTCTCTGTGTCAAATAAATAAATAAAATCTTTAAAAAAATAAAAAATAAAAAATAAAAAATAAAAAGGGGATACAAAGAACCCTGCCAACATCTTGATTTTAGTCCAATGAGACCTGTGTCAGACTTCTAATCTACAGAAACATAAGATAGTTAATTTGTGTTGCTGTTAGCCACTAAGTTTGTGGTCATTTATTGCAGCAACAATAGAAAACTAATACATGGTTATTTATTTTCTTCATCTCTGCTTACCAGGGACTTTCTCATCTATAATTTGGTTGTCATCGAAGGAACGAAGCCTATCCAACTGGCCACTCCCACTGCAAAATAGGAAGCTGTCTGACCAAAAGTTTCTTGGGAGCTTTTGGTTAGCATGATTCAGTCATGCAGACATTGAACATAGAATTATTTCCAGAAATTGCAAGGTGCCACTTGGGTTATGGGAATGCACATAATTGAATTTCTCTCTTTCCAGTGGACCACTGACCCACCTTGTAAAGATCATTTTGCTGGCTCATTCTGCCTCAGTGATGACATTGTCTACTTGGGAAGACCAAATGAACACACAAAGGATATTAACAGTACAAACCAGAAGAATGGAAGGAAGGAAGATACAGAAGAAGGAAGATACAGAAGTAAATGCTATTCAGAGAAATTTGGAGGAAAGATTCAAAAGTCTCTTCTGATAAGGAAGGGCAGAGGAACTTACGAAGAAAGTAAGGCTTGATTTAGGCATTTCTATGAGCAAAATACCAGAGGCAAATTTAGTTAGAGCAGAAAAGCTTTGTGAAAGATAAGATTGTAAGGGCAGATTGGTATCAGCTGTTGCAGCAGTCTGCTTGGTTGAGCAACTGAATTGGGCAATCAGGAGCGAAGGCTTTGGGGAAGCATCATGATGAAAACATAGTCTTGAGAATGAGTCACATGGATCTATGGGCCTATAGTTATTGAACTAAGCTAACTGCTTAAGTACAGTCTAAATTCAAATATAAAATGAGGGATAATCTGGTAGAAGGAAAATACATGTTTTTGTCATTACTGGTCAAACCAACCAAGTCATGGCTAGATACATCCTTTTTATTATTTTTTAAGATTTTATTTATTTATTTGACAGAGAGAGAGAGAGAGAGTGAGAGACAGCGAGAGAGGGAACACAAGCAGGGGAAGCGGGAGAGGGAGAAGCAGGCTTCCCGCCGAGCAGGGAGCCCGATGTGGGGCTCGATCCCAGGACCCTGGGATGGTGACCTGAGCCAGAGGCAGACACTTAACGACTGAGTCACCGAGGTGCCCCTGTTCATTTATTCATGGTAAAACTATCCAGGCTCATTCTCAGCATAGAAACATAAACGTTATATAGCTCTTGGGGTGCCTGGGTGGCCCAGTTGGTTAGGAAACAGACTCTTGGTTTGGTTCAGGTCATGATCTCAGGGTCGTGAGATCAAGCCCCAGGTTAGCCTCTAGGCTCAGCGGGAAGTCTACTTGGGATTCTTTCCTTCTCCCTCTGCCCCTCCCCCCACTTGTGCACACTCCTGCATATGCATGCTCTCTCTCAAATAAATAAATCTAAAAAAAAAAGGTTATAGCTCCTGCTCTCAAGAAATATATAGAACAGGAAAGATAGATGTGGAAGCCAAGTCTAATACTGTTTTCCCTAAGGTGTGGGACGAACCCTATTTTTCCAGAAATATCTACCATGTGCTAGTCCTTTCCTGAGTTGTGGTACATTCCCTCACCTCACTGACAATGGTGGCAAGCCCAGGACAAAGTTCGTTTTTTCCTGGGGCTATGAGCATCAGAGTTATGAAGGAGAGGTGCTGAGTCAGGCAGAGGCTGCATTTGACATAGTAACCAAGAGTGATGGGTCTTGGGTCTCCCATGACCAGGGGTCTCCTAGTGTACTGAAACTGCCACAGTCTGGGGTGTGGGCAGACAACTGGAATTTGGCCAAAATAGTGGATGTGCTCAGAGTCGGAGGTTTTAGTGACCCCTTAGGTCAGTCTCCAATCAGCTGTAGAGGTCAGATTCTGACACACGTTCAAACAGGACTGTCAGGGGCAACAGGAGATGGGGTTTTGTTGTCACAGTTACTTGGGAGGAGACAGGCATCTTTTGGCTCAGTGATTGGTTTTTGGAGGTGAATGAGGAATAAAGATTGTTTTGGTGTGTTTCCTTAGGATAAAAGATAGCTGAAAATCTTTCAGTAGGGTTGCCCAAAACATAGGACACTCGGTTACATTTGAATTTCAGATATAAATAATGAATAACTTGTTTGGTGTAGGTATGTCCCAGATATTGCAATCACATAGGTTTGCTCCCTTTGAAAAGAATAGTGAAGTCAGGGAAGGATGCATGAAACTAAATGAATTCTCCTTTTCTCTGAAATAAGTTCAGCTGCTAAGAATGAGAAGGCAGGTGGGAAGCAGAGTTTTCGAGGAGAGAGCTAGAGCTTGCCACAGCTTGTTGAGTGTGATATGTGAGTGACCAGGCTGCCTTGATGCAGAGACTGGGGTGAGGGGTCCAGCAATGGTGAGGACTCAGGCTCTGGAAGACTGCCTGGGTCTGTGCTTCTTCCTAACTTTGTGGTCCTGGGTAATTTATTTATCTTCCCTGCTCTTCAGTTTCCCCATCTCTAAAATGGGCTTTCTAATGAGACCTTCTCCACAGGGTTGTTGTGCAGAGTAGGTGAGGAGACGCAGGAGAGCGCTGACAGAGACACCTAGTGCAAAGTAGGTGCTCACCACCGTAATGAAATTGCAGTGGCACAAATCTTCATGGCCGGGTGCTCCTCTCAAGCCATTTCTGGAAGGAGGGAAAGTGGGCAGCTGAATTGTTTTGTGTTTCTAGTTGGAAATTAATTTGATTTTTAGAAATATTAGTCAAATTTTAATTAACACAAAATTGAAATAACGTTCTGTTTACAGAAGTGATACATGTCCATTACAGAAAATGTTGAAAATATAGATCAGCACAATTAAAACCACCTGTGATTTCATCATCTAAAGGTAAACGCTTAATATATATGTCATTGCCATACATACACTGTCCTTACACATAAAAATATTTATTTAATGGCATTGTATGGTCGTTGTTTTTTCACTTCACAGTATATCCTGAACATTCTCTGGGTCAGTCGTGGTCTTCTACAACATATTTTAATGGTTGTATATTATATCAACACATGAACTTAAAAAAAATCAATCTCCTTTATAGAATAGGTTGTTTGGAATCTTAAGACAAATTAATTACACAGGCTTCTTGGTAATCCACATTTACTAAAACCCTGTATGCATTTTTTTAATTTCAAAAGCAATATTTTGAAAAATAGGATAAAATAATCTTATTGCCCTAAAATAACTAATTTTAGTTCATTCTCTGTCAATATAGCTCTGTGTGTGTGTGTGTGTGTGTGTGTGTGTGTGTGTGTGTGTGTGTGTGTGTGTGTGTTTAGGTTGGTTGTAGTTGCTGATGTAGTTGAACTGTGTTACCTGGATACCTCTTGGAGAACCTGAGGTCATCTTGGCCTGACGCATTAATATTTAACAGACCCGAGATTGATGGGTTGAGGATAACAAAATTAATTCAGTCTACCTAGGTTTCTCTCTGTTGATAGAACAGCAGGGCTAGCCTACAGGCCAGAAAGCAAGGGCTCTGGAGGAGCAACTGAAAGCAGGTGTGCCCTCTAGAATCTGGAACTGGAGACAGGTTCTTCCACAGGTTTCCTTTCGCCTTTGTTCTCAAATGTCTCTTGATTGGCTGCTAAAGGGCCAGGTTGCCATTATCCCTCTTCTTTAAAATCTTGAGCTCTCAGTAAATAAATAAAAAGACTAGTAGAGAAAAACCCATTTTGGTTAGGCAATACTGTAGTTTGGAAATTCTGGTCTTAGATAAAATGTTCAGCCCACAATGCAGAGAATTAATCTGTCCGATCCATTGACTAAACGTTCTGCTGAATCAACTACATTGGTCTATGTCATTCCCCAGTGACCTTGGGCCTCTGTTCCTCTTTTACTTCTTCACCTTTGGCTTCTGTTAAATGAGTATATCCTGGCAGCCTTCTCTCTGCCACAGGTGAGTGAGTTTGTAAGCTGCAGATATCTCTTAGATATAAAAAACATCAACTCTGGGATATGGGCCAACACCTTAATTGACATTAGCCACATGGTTTTTTGTTTCCATGAAGATGTTTCAGAACACAGACATCTCTCTAATCACAGGGAATAACTCATTAGGGAAAAAATGATCTGCCAATCTGAAAAACAGCCGCAAAGACCTGCAGACAATTAAGTTTACTTCCACCTGCTCCAGTCAAACTCTGTGGCATGTACTTTTCATGTATATTACTTTATCTGGACCTCAGAAATTAAGAAATTGTTACAGTTGCTAGGAATTAATTCATTTGGTCACAGGTTGCTGTCCAGCCCCTCAGAGTCTCCTCTCTTTCTGTACTCCACTGCCTTCCCAGTCACTTCCCATCAGCCCTACTAGTTCCTTGCTCTTCCTCCTCAAGCCCACTTACAGACCCAGAGCCTTTGCACGCACTGCTCCCTCTATCCCCAGAAATCCACATAACTCACTCTCTAACATTCAGAGGGTCTTGACTCAATTATCACTTTCTCAGCTTGGCCTTGTCAAGAAAGCTGTTATTGACCCTACTTAAAATTGCCCCTCCACACTCCCTATCCTCCTTTCCTTTATTTTTCTCTATAGCACTTATCGCCATCTATGGTGATGACATATATTTTACTTATTCACTTTGTTTATTCGTGGTCTCTCCCCACTGGAAGGTAAATTCCATGAGAGTAGGGACTTTGGTTTGTTCACCACTCTATCCTCAGTGCCCAGAAGAGTACCTGGCACAGAGTAGACTCAACAAATATATGTTGGGTTTTTTTTTTAAGATTTTATTTATGTACTTCAGAGAGAGAGAGAAAGAGAGAGATCATGAGTAGGGAGAAGGGCAGAAGGAGAAGCAGACTCCCTGCTGAGCAGGGAGCCCAATGTGGGACTTGATCCTAGGATGACCTGTGCTTAAGGCAGACGCTTAATCAACTGAACCACCCAGGTACCCTCAAGAAATAAATGTTGAATAAACAATTGAAAGACTACTTAGCCAGTAAACGGTGAAAGTGGAGATTCAGAAGTTAGGTCTCCTAAGGTGACACTTGGCTCTCTTTTTCAACTCCATGCTGCCTCCATAAAGAAAAAAGATTTTCTTTCAAAAGCTAACATAGGAAAGTGTTAATGGAAGGGAATGTGAAAACCTGGTCAACAATCCTTCCACAATATTTGGTAGGTCTGACCTTTACTAAAATATCATGAATCGGGGGGCGCCTGGGTGGCTCAGTGGGTTAAAGCCTCTGCCTTCGGCTCAGGTCATGATCTCAGGGTCCTGGGATCGAATCCCGCATCGGGCTCTCTGCTCAGCAGGGAGCCTCCTTCCCCCCCCCCTCTCTGCCTGCCTCTCTGCCTACTTGTGATCTCTCTCTCTCTCTCTGTCAAATAAATAAAATCTTTAAAAAAAATATCATGAACCAATCGAAGATCTGCAAAGAAAGATGTGGAGAGCTCAGAAAAGCCAGAGTAATTGAATACGTATTTGAGAGAAGGTTGAAGTTGGGGCTGTTGCAATGGTAAAAGGGAAGGCTAAGGGGTTAAAGGGATCAAAATGACTTCAAGCATTTAGAAACTTAAAATGAGATTCCTAACCAACAGTTTTTGGTCATATCTACCAAGGATGCAAGAAGATGAAATGGGGCTTTGTTAAACATGAGAAAGATTTTATTGACTCTAAAAGTGTCTGAACTTGTAAGGTTGTAAAGCCTGCATCATGTTGAAGTATAAAAACAGTTAACACCAGCTATCTGTTCACTCATTCATTCATTCACTTAACAAGCATTCTCTAAAGTGCTTTACTGTGTACCACTCAGGGTTCTCTATCTTCGGGCATAAAACAGTCAATAAGTAAGACACACAGAGTCTTGTCATGAACTTAGCAAATGCTTTAGATGCTGTATTGGGGTCCATCTAGTGCCAGATTTGTTGTGACCTCCACCAGTTATTAATTCGGAGTAGATTAAAAAAACAGAAGTTTTAGTTTTATTTAGTTTCCCAAGTTCACAAAACTTCAAACTTCAGGAAGTATGAAAGTCTTCATCCCCTGTCCCCAGCCACCAGTTCTCTCTCTCAGAAGCCAACAATGACAAGTTTCTTGTGTTTTCAGGGGCACCTGGGAGGCTCAGTTGGAAGAGCATGTGACTCTTGATCTACACTTGATCTTAGCCAAAAGGCCGAGAAGCGATGTGACTCTTGATCTTGGGGTTGTGTGTTCAAGCCCCGTGTTGCGTATAGAGATTATTAAATTTTTTTTTTTTACTTTCTTGTGTTTTCAGAAACTATCAGTCTATAGTTAATGGTCTATAAGTATACAAATAAATATGCATATATTTTCTTCCCCTCCCTCTTACCCTCTAACCTCCCACCACCTGTTTTTTTACACAGCTGCTAGCCCATTTCACTTTGCAATATATCATGGCAATCTTTCCCCATCAGTATGAACGTCTTCCTCTTTCTTTCTAGAGGCTGCATGGTATTCCATTATATAATGGACTATAATTTATTTTACTAGTCTCCCTCTGATGGACACTTGTGTCTAATCTTTTGTTAATACATATTATTAATGAATACTCTTGAAGACACATAATTTTCCACGTATGTGAATACCAACAGGATAAATTTCTAGCTACATTGTTGGGTTAAATGGTATGTGCATATCTCATTTTTTAAAATCTCTTTTTATTGTGGTAAAATATACATTTAAAATTTACCATCTTAACTATTTTTAAGTGTATACCTCTGTAGTGTTAAGTATATTTACACTGCTGTGAATGAACATACATCATTTTGACAAATATTGCCAAACTGCCCTTTGTGGTGATTGGATTTGTTCATACTTTCACCAGCATTGTATGAGAGATGGCTCTTCATGTAGGTGGTACTGAAAAAAAACAGGGTGCCTGTGATTAACTGGGAGATGCTGTGGCAGAGAAGAAAGGGCACGAGTTCTGGAATTTAATCCTGGATCTGACGCTTGCCAGCTGTGTGCTCTTGAGCATTACTTAATTCCTTGGGGTTTTGTTTCCTCATATCTAACACTAATCTCAAAGAGGGGTAAGGATTCAAAGGGCCTAGAATAAGGGCCAGGCATATAGCAGGCACTTAATAAATAAGGGCCATTAGCTATTATTATGAGTTGGGCCTTCACCAACCAATCTGCAAGTACAAGTTATTTAACATCTCTGAGAGCTAATTTTTGCATGTGTAAAGTGATAGGAGATGGGTTACCTAAATGGTTGTCTATTAACTCATAGGAATATTATTTAGTTATTGAATGGTCAAGGTATTTTGAAAGGCAATGCAGGGTCGTTAAGTATACTACCTATAAGACTCCAAAGCCAGATTGCCCGCGTTGATTTTTTTTTAAGATTTTTTATTTATTTATTTGACAGAGAGAGAGAGAGAGAGATTACAAGTAGGCAGAGAGGCAGGCAGAGAGAGGGGGAAGCACGCTCCCTGCTCGATCCCAGGACCCTGGGATCATGACCTGAGCTGAAGGCAGAGGCTTTAACCCACTGAGCCACCCAGGCGCCACCACCTGCATTGATTCTTGCTGTTGCTACTTACCAGCTGTGTAACCCTGGCTAAATCCTTGACATCTGTCTTAAGTCATTTTGGGCTGCTATAACTAAGTAGTATGGACTGGGTGGCTTATAAACAAGGGAAATTTATTTCTCACAGTTCTGGAGGCTGGAAGTCCAGGATCAGGGTGCCTCTTCCAGTTTGCAGACTGCTGATTCCTTGCTGTAGCCTCACTAGGTGGGACAAGATCTAGCTAGCTGTTTGGCCTCTTCTTATATGAAGACTAATGCCATTCATGAGTGCCCTGCCTCAGGTTGGCTGCAAAAGGGATGGGGAGAGAAACTCCTTTGAGGTTTTAAAACATGAATTAGATTTTTTGACAATTCTTTCATCAAGAGGTAGATCCCCAACCCCTGAATCTTAACTATCAGAACATGGTGGAAGTGATGTGGACTCAGACCTCAAGAAACTGGTACCTTCTATTTTCTGTCTCACACACTCACTCTTTTTTTTTTTTAAGATTCCTTTATTTATGGGCGCCTGGGTGGCTCAGTGGGTTGGGGCCTCTGCTTTCGGCTCAGGTCATGATCTCAGGGTCCTGGGATCGAGGCCCGCATCGGGCTCCCTGCTCAGCGGGGAGCCTGCTTCCCCCTCTCTCTCTGCCNTTTCCCCCCCTCTGTGAAAAAAAAAAAAAAAAAAAAAAAAAAAGATTCCTTTATTTATGAAAGAGAGAGAGAGAGTAGGAGGAGAAGCAGAGGGAGAGAATCTTCAAGCAGATTCCCCTCTGAATGTGGAGGCTCACATGGGGTTTGAACCTATCAGCCATGAGATCATGACCTGAGCTGAAACCAAGAGCTGCACGCTTAACTGACTGAATCACCTAGATGCCCCTCACACACTCACTCTTTTTTTTTTTTTAAGATTTTATTTATTTATTTGACAGAGAGAGAGTGTGCTCACAAGTGGGGGGAAGGGGTTGCAGAGAGAGAAGCCGACTCCCTGCTGAGAGGGGAGCCTGATGTGGGGCTCGATTCCAGGACCCTGGGATCATGACCTGAGCCGAAGGCAGATGCTTAACTGACTGAGCCACCCAGGTGTCCCACACACACTCACCCTTGAATGAAGCCACAGTGTTTATCAGAAGTCTAGGCAGCCTGAGGAGAGGTCCACATGGAGAGGAATCAGGGCCCCACTTATAGCCCCAGCTGACAGCCAGCATTAATATGCCAACTTGAAGTGGACCCTCCAGTCCCCCAGTTGAGCCAGTCTAACTGATGTCACATGGAGCAGACATGACCCTTACCTGCTGATTTTTGTCCAAATTGTAGCACTGTGCATAAAATAAATGATTGTTGTTTAGTCATGGAATTTAGGGGTAGCTTGTTACACAGCAGTAAATAATTCACACAAGGGGGAAACAAATGAAGGAGAGGATCTGCTTATATATTTGCTTGCTTGTCTTTATGATGGAAGAGAACTGAAAATGATTACACTGAAAGAAACCACCACACTTGGAGGACTTTGCCCTAAGGTCTCTATTTTCTAAGTGAGGTGGGAGGTCCTTCCCATGGGGCAATAGGGTTGGGAGCTTGTACCAGTAGCGAAGGGTTAAAATCGTTGTCATGGGGACTAGAAGAATTGGGTGGAAAGAAGGTGGAATGAAGGTGGGGGCAGGAATGTATAGTAAACAAGTCATCAGGGAAAGGGTCCTGGAGAAGCTGGCCTTTGAGCTGGACCTTGGAGGATGAGTAGGATTTTGGCAGCAAAGGAGAAGTGGGGGGAAAAAGTTTGAGTAAAAATAAAGAGGAATGGAAATGGATGAACTTTTTGAGAATCTATGCATTTACTCTTGTAACAATTATTTTTGAGCCCCTTTTATGTACTAGAGGCCAGGTGTTTGTTTCTGAGAGTACAGTGGTGAGCAAGACTCAAAAGACCCTCCCCATGCAAGGCTCACAGTCTAGGGAGATACAAGGAATAAACTGAAAGACTAACACATAAAATTAAGGTAATTAAGGTAATTAAGAATTGTGATACCTGTGATGAAGGAAACCAAGGGTTGCCCTATAGCATTAAGAAAGGATAATCTCTTTAGATGTGGTCAAAGCCTCCATAGTAGGTGACATTTAAACTGAGCCATGAGGGGCGCCTGCGTGGTGCAGTCGGTTAAGCATCTGACTCTTGGTTTTGGCCTAGGTCGTGATCTCGGGGTCCTGAGAATAAGCCCTGCGTCTAGCTCTGTGCTCAGCATGGAGTCTGTTTGAGATTCTCTCTCCCCCTCTCCCTCTGCCCTTCCCACTCATGCTCAGGTTCTCTCTCTCTCCAAAATAAATAGATAAATTTTAAAAAGTAAACTGAGCCATGAATAAAAAGGAGTGTTTGGGAAGAATGTTCCAGGCAGTGGGAAGACATGTGCAATGTTTTTAAATAAACAAACAAATAAATAAAATCTTTTAAAAAATGTACAGGATCTATTTGAATAAAACTTTAAAACACTTCTGAGAGAATCAAAAGGCTTAACAGAGGGCGCCTGGTTGTCTCAGTTAAGTGTCTGCCTTTGGCTCAGGTCGTGATTCTGGGGTCCTGGAATCGAGTCCTATGTCCGGCCCCAGGCTTTGCAAGGAGCCTGCTTCTCCCTCTGCCTCTCTCTCTCTTATCTCTGTCTCTCATGAATAAATAAAATCTTAAAAAAAAGAAAAAAGGCTTTACGGATAGGACTGCCATGTTCTTGGAATGAAGACTCAACATCATAAAGATATCAATTCTCAGTAAATTAATCTAAAAATATTTACCACAATCCCAATAAAAATACCCACAGGATTATTTTTCTGGGAACTTGACAAACTGATTCTAAAGTTCATGTGGAAAAATAAACAAGTAAGAAGAGCCAGGAAAATTCTGAACAGGAAGAATATTGAGGGAAGACTGTCTTACTAGATGTTAAACCATATTATTAGACTTCAGTAATTCAATCTATGGCACTAATGCCTGTATGGACATTTACATCAAAGGATAAAAACAGCAAGTAGAGGAATCGGCTCAAATACATAGAGAAATTTAATATAATATAAAGTAACATTTGTAAATTGTGGAAAACATGGATTGTTCAATAATGATTTTAGGACCACTGGGTAGCTATCTAGAAAAAAGTAAAATAGATCCCAATTTAACCTTTTAGAATCTGTTTTTATTTTTAGATTAAACTCTACACCCAACATGAGGCTTGAACTCATGACCCAAGATCAAGAGGTGCTCGTTCTACTGACTGAAGCAGCCATGTGTCCCCCAATTAAACTTTTTTATATCAGAGTAAGTTTCAGTTGGGTTAAAGATTTAAATATAAAAAATAAAACCGTGGAAGTACTGGAGTGTCTCAAAGTATGTGAGATACTCTGGTATAGGCTCCTAGGGGGAAAAGCCTTTCTAATGAAGACATAAACCCAGAATCTCTAAAAAAGTTCATACATGTGATGATGTGAAAATAAAAATATGCTGCATGGTTGGTAGACTCTTGATCTCAGGGTCATGAGTTCAAGCCCTATGTTGGGCATGGAGCCTACTTAAAAGTAAGTATGCTGCATGAAAAGAAAGTAAAAAAAAACAGAGTAAATGACCAACAAACTGGGAAAAATGGTGTGCGATGTGTTGCATGAAGGTTAATTTCTCTGATATGTAAAAACTCCCACAAATCCATCATCCAAAGGCCAAGAACCTAGTGCTGGGCAAAGGATATATAAGGGCAAAGGATATAAAAACATAGCACATAGAAAAGGCAACACAAATCACACTTGCACAAATGAAAGTATGCACTTATTCTTAAGAGAAATGGAAATTAAAACCAAAATGACAAATGCAAATATCCATTGACCCACCAATTTTCTTCTGGGAATTTAGCCTACAAATACTAGCACATGTAGGAAATTGCACAAGTACAAGGTTACTTAACTGACAGCATTACTTGTAAGAGCAAATCAATTATGGTACAATGTGTGATAGAACAGTATTGAACTGTTGTTACAAAAAAAGGAAGGGGCTGTCCACAACCTGAAATGTAGAGTTCTGCAAAGATATATTGGTAAATGACAAAAGGAAAGTGCAGAACAGTATGTATAGTATTCTGCCTTTTTTGTAAAAATATGGGAAGTAAAAGAAGTTCATTGGCTTGTAAGCATAAACATAAAGAAATTCTAGAAAGTTATATAAGAACAAATAATAATAGTAGTTAGTTCTTGGTGATTGGAGACATGGGTGATAGAGAAACTTTTATTTTTAAATTAATTTTGGACTAATTTCTTATTAGAAAATTAAATTTAAAAAATAAGGAGGCCTATAAATTCTGACATGGGGTCTCCAAGGTTATAATCTCCAAATTAAGTGAAAAATCAAGGAGCAGAATAGTAGTCATAATATACTATTTTGTATGTATCTACCCCCATATCTTCCTCTACACCTACATGCTCATAGATGCACAAACCATCTCTACTATTACACATAAGAAAGTTGTATCATGGGTTGCTTCTGAGATGGGGAATTGGATGGCTGGAGACCAGGAGTGGTGGGGAAACATTTCCCTCTATATCTTTTTGTCCCTTTTGAAATTAATATGTGCTTTACCTATAGTAACATGGAATAACCTATGTAAAATGGCAGCAAACATTTATGTAGCCTTTGGGTATAAGCAGACCTGCCGTGGCTGGCAGGGGGTGGAGGTGGGCATGCACAGTGACTGACCACCCCCAGAGTATGGGACTTGAGAATCCTATTCACTGACTGCTTTATCCCTAAGGTCCTTTCTAGCACCCAACTTCTTTCTTTAAATTTTTTATTATAATATAATCGACAGCACCACCAAAATTCTTAATCCCTAGCTCGACTATAAACTCTCACAGTGGGCGCCTGGGTGGCTCAGTGGGTTAAAGCCTCTGCTTTCGGCTCAGGTCATGATCTCAGGGTCCTGGGATCGAGGCCCACATCGGGCTCCCTGCTCGGCGGGGAGCCTGCTTCCCCCTCTCTCTCTGCCTGCCTCTCTGCCTCCTTGTGATCTCTCTCCCTCTGTGAAATAAATAAATAAATAAATCTTAAAAAAAAAAAAAGTTAAAAAAAAAAAAACCTCTCACAGCATCGGAACTATGTTTTTTAGTCCCTCGCCTCGCGCTCATGTTTATGATGCACATCTCTCTGCCAAGTTTGCTGCCCTGTTAATGCATGCTGCCTGCCTAGGACACAAAATCAGAGGCAGACTTTGACAGAAAAGTCTAACTTCTAGCTTCACATTCCAAAAGGCTAATGCCAACTTGATTGGCTCAGTCGATCGACAGTGCTTGGCCAGGGTAGACACTGAGAGAGTGAAGACTGACTGCTTAATATAATCAGTGGCTGAGACAGCTGGCGCGAAACTTATGGCAGCGATCTTAGAATTTCCTGTCGTGACCCATTTTGGGACTGTGTTCGATCCTGTGCTCAGCGCTGCACCAGGCAATTGGAGGGATCAAAGAAGTTCTCTGGAAATCTCCTTACCTGACATTTTAGTAGGTTCTTCGTACAAATATTTGTTGAATAACAAGTATCTGGGGAGCAGGGAGAAATCTGAAAGCAGTTGGAGGAGAAAGCTCCTGAGGCAGGCTTACAGAGTATGCACCTCACTGTCAAATCAGCTTTGACTCATCCCATTTTCCAGGTTGGGATCCTTTTTATTTTGAAAGAATTAGCAAAAGTAACAGGGTTGACTAACATTCTGGTTCCACTGTCCCCAAAGCTGGATATCTTAATACTTTACAGTCTCCTTAAAGCAAAAAACAGGCAGTTCAGCTTTTTTTTTTTTTTTTTTTTTAAGCTAGATGCTATGTAGAGCTTACGATTTTTTCCTTCTGTTTTGAAGTTCTTTTGTTTGGGAAAATTGAGGTTTGAAATTTTTATGATTAAATATTTCCCTCTCCCAAGGTCTATACACCTGGAAAAACACTGTCCAAAGAGTTAACAGATTAATTACTATATTATTTACAATTTTAATATTTTATTTGTGGCTGTGGTTTAGACAACAGAAGGGAACCGATAATTACTCTCCAACTGCATGATGATTGCCATGTGGTTCCTTCTTGCACAGTTTCCGTATAATTAGAGCTATGTGTGCCCTGCAAAACAAAGCATCATATCCATTTGGAAGCATGAAATTAAATTTCCCAGATTGAGGGTAACAATTTCAGTTTTGAGGAATTGATTTCTTCAAGCATTTTTTTGGGAAATCGGAATATCTCTTCCAAGATGTAGAAATGTCTTAGGTTTCCGATTACAGTTAAGTATGAATGGAGATTTTTTTTTTGGTCAAACTTGGAATTCAAATTTTTCTCTCTGAGTAGAGGTTTGTGCTAGGCTACAGTTCTGAGGATGTTAAGGACAGGCCCTGCCCCTTAGCATCCTACCTCTGAGTACATTAGGAAAGGATGACCTATGGACAGGGTCTGAAATCGGAGGGGCAGGGGTGTCTCATAGGCCCAGGCAGAGAATGAGTGGTCCAGGGAAGTTTTTGACCCCAGATAAACTGTGTTTCTCTGTCCTTTAGAAGTCCCCATAGGCGCCTGAGTGGCTCAGTGGGTTAAAGCCTCTGCCTTCGGCTCAGGTCATGATCTCAGGGTCCTGGGATTGAGCCACATCGGGCTCTCTGCTCAGCAGGGAGCCTGCTTCTTCCTCTCTCTGCCTGCCTCTCTGCCTACTTGTAATCTCTCTCTGTCAAATAAATAAATAAATAAATAAATCTTAAAAAAAAAAAAGTCCCCATAAATCAGTACTACTTGAGGTCTGATTCTATTCAAATGAACCTTAAAAAAAAAAAAGCCCAGACTTTTTCTTATGAATGATCTCTTAGTTAGGTATGTGAATAGTATCTATCCTAGGTTTAGAGGAGAAGATCTGGCTCACAATTGAATTTAGGGTGTGTACTAAGAATGACCAGAAGTACTTTTATCGTTGATATCAATTTTAAAAGTTAAAGACGGAGTTCCCGGGTGCCTGGGTGGCTCAGTGGGTTAAAGCCTCTGCTTTCGGCTCAGGTCATGATCTCAGGGTCCTGGGATCGAGGCCCACATCGGNCATCGGGCTCTCTGCTCAGCAGGGAGCCTGCTTCCCCCTCTCTCTCTCTGCCTGCCTCTCTGCCTCCTTGTAAACTCCTCTGTCTCAAATAAATAAAAAAAAAAATCTTAAAAAAAAAAAAAGACGGAGTTCCCTTTTTCCTAAATCAGGGAGCATCCTAGGATTCCCATGCTCATTGTATTTCCTGATTCTCCCAATTCCTAAATTCTCGAAATTTCCCAAATTGTCCAAACCTTGCATTCTCTACATCTCTTTATTGACTCAGTCTTCTGGACTGGGGGCCTCAGCTTCCCAAGTAGCTCCTCCTGTGCTTCCTAAAGAGCACCTCCAGGTTTTTCTGTTTAGGGAAAAAACACTATTTGGGAAAATAACACTCTAGAAAGCACCAATTTATGCTCTTTCTTGATATGTATAATAAGTATGTACATTCCTTTGTCCCACCTTTATTAACACTGGGTATTAAATTTTTTTTAAATTTTATTTATTTGACAGAGAGAGAGAGAGAGAGAGCACAAGCAGGCAGAATAGCAGGCAGAGGGAGAGGGAGAAAGAGCCAACCTACTGAGTAAGGAGCCTGATGCAGGGCTTGATCCCAGGACCCTGGTATCATGACCTGAGCTGAAGGCAGTTGTCTAACCAACTGAGCCACCCAGGCGCCCCTGGGCATTAAATTTTTTTAAAAGGCAATTTGCCAGGGGGACCTGGCTGGCTCAGTCAGTAGAGCATGTAACTCTTGATCTTGGGGTCATGAGTTTGAGCCCCATGTAGGCAAAAGGTTTACTTAGAAAAAGGCAATCTGCCAATTTGACTAATAAAAATGGTATTTTGTCAATGCATAAATTTGTATTTCTTTTTATTATTAGGCAGATTTAAAAAACGATCTTTTGGGCGCCTGGATGGCTCAGTGGGTTAAAGCCTCTGCCTTCAGCTTGGGTCATGATCTCAGGGTCCTGGGATTGAGCCACATCGGGCTCCCTGCTCAGCAGGGAGCCTGCTTCCTCCTCTCTCTGCCTGCCTCTCTGCCTACTTGTGATCTCTCTCTGTCAAATAAATACATAAAATCTTTAAAAAAACAACAACAACGATCTTTTTTTAGCATTTTGCATTTCTTCTTAGTAAATTTCCTGTCTGTATTCTTTGTACATTTTTTCCTTGGGTGCCCACCATTTTCTGAAAGATTGGTAAATAGTAGTTGATACAATTTTTGAGACTTGCTTTTAGATATTATGCTTTGATTTTTAGAGAAAACTTCTAGATTAATGTTCTCAATCTGTAGCAGACAAAGCTCTTTGCCTCTATATGAAGTTCACGTACACTGGGGACCAGTTTAATCCCAGACGATCTTTCAGGAAATTTAATTTATAATATGCTGATGGCCTCTTTGGAGTTTTAAGCTTCATCCCACATTTTTACACATTTACTAGATCATTTAAGGTTTATTTTTCCCCTCTACTTGCCTAGTGAATCATATTTCCTTCATCTTACATTTACAAATGTCTTAGATTTCTCAACATTCTTCTCTTGGTCTGGTATCTTTCATTTTGAGACTTGTCACTAGGGAAGGGAGCTAAGAGTATTGGAATGCTCTGTAAATCCTGCCAGGCTGTTGCTTTCCATCTTCACCTTCCAGAGGTTTGTGGGTAGAGAGCTGAAGATGTCAGCAGCTGCAGGAATGTCCCCCGCCATCTGCTGTAAGTTGCAGGCACTGTGCATGCGGCTTGCCAGATACCGAAAGACACCATGCTGGCCCTCTTTCAGATTTGGCCAAAAGTTTCTCTTTCGTCTCTTATTTTTTTTTCTTTTCAAGATTTTATTTACTTATTTGAGGGAAAGAGAGAGACAGCACAAGCAGGGAGAACAACAGAGGGAGAGGGAGAAGCAGACTCTGCTGAGCAGGGAGCCTGACGTGGGGCTTGATCCAGGACCCTGGGATCATGATCTGAGCTGCAGGCAGATCCTTAAGAAACAGAGTCACCCAGGCATCCCTCCTCTCTTATTTTTCTTAACTGATGTATTAATCAGTCCCTCCCAAGCCCTCCCCCAGCTCCATCATATGTAAGTGAAGCAAAAATGCTTTATTTTTAACTTATATTTTAACATTGCAAGAATAGTACAAGAATTCCCTTTACCCAGATTCCCCAAACAAAATACTTTTAGTATATATTTTTAATAAAATAAAATATATTTATACTTAAATAAATTGTTTAAACTAAAATATATTTATACTTCATTTATACATACATATTTTTGTTCCTGAACAGTTTGATACACATATAATGATGCCCCTTTACCCCTAAATAATGTGTATATCCTAAAAAACAAGGTTTTTCTCTTATAGAAGCATAGTGCTATTATACAAATCAGGAAATAGAATTGTATCCTAATAATAGTTATTATTACTATTCTAATCAAGAGTCTATTTGAATTTTATCAAGTATCTTATCACTAAACCAAAAAAAATTTAGGGTAAAAGTGTTTTGATTGATCATTTAGATTAGTGGTTTTCTTTTCTTTTTTTTAAAGATTTTATTTATTTGAGAGAGAGAGAGCATGAGTGGGGATGGGGGTGGCGGTGGTAGGAAGAGGCAGAGGGAGAAGCAGACTTCCCGCTAAGCAGGGAGCCTGATATGGGACTTGATCCCAGGACCCTGAGATCATGACCTGAGCCGAAGGCAGATGCTTAACCGACTGACCCACCCAGGTGTCCCTTAATATGTGTTTTTATTAATTGTACAAAAAGTATAAATACTTTACATTTAAACATATAAAATAAAATAATCTTTTCCTTTTTGGGTGTGTGTGTGTGTTTTTTTTTTAAAGATTTTATTTATTTATTTGAGAGAGAGATCACAAGCAGGCTAAGAGGCAGGCAGAGAGAGAGGAGGAAGCAGGCTCCCTGCTGAGCAGAGAGCCCGATGCGGGACTTGATCCCAGGATCCTGGGATCATGACCTGAGCTGAAGGCAGAGGCTTTAACCCACTGAGCCACCCAGGCGCCCCTGGTGTGTGTTGGTTATTTTCTACATTTGTTTTATCATTTTCTATCTGTATATCTATTTATTTATTATTATTAATTTTTAGATCTAGCATTTATTTTCTTTATTTTCTTTTATTTTTTTACTTTTATTTTTTTTTAAAGATTTTATTTATTTATTTGACACAGAGAGAGAGATTACAAGTAGGCAGAGAGGCAGGCAGAGAGACAGGGAGAGGAGGAAGCAGGCTCCCCGCTGAGCAGAGAGCCCCATGCGGGCCTCGATCCCAGGACACTGAGATCATGACCTGAGCCTAAAGCAGAGGCTTTAACCCACTGAGCCACCCAGGCACCCTATTTTCTTTATTTTTTAATTTAAATTTAATTAACATATAATGTATTATTACAAAACCACAATGAGATACCACCTTACACCAGTCAGAATGCCTAAATTAACAACTCTGGAAACAACAGATGTAGGCGAGGATGCAGAGAAAGGGGAACCCTCTTACACTCTTGGTGGGAATGCAAGCTAGTGCAGCTACTCTGGAAAGCAGTGTGAAGGTTCCTCAAAAGGTTGATAATAGGGGCACCTGGGTGGCTCAGTTGGTCAACCATCTGCCTTCGATGCAGTTCATGATCCTGGGGTCCTGGGATCAAGCCCTGCATCGGGCTCACTGCTCAGTGGGGAGCCTGCTTCTCTCCTTCTCCCTCTGTCTGTACCTCCCCCTGCTTGTGTGCTTTCTCTCTCTCTCTGTCAAATCAATCAATCAGTCTTTTAAAAAAAAAAATAAAAAGGTTGAAATAGAGCTACCCCACAACCCAGCAATTGCACTACTAGGGATTTACTCCAAAGATACAAAAACAGTGATTTGAAGGGGCACCTGCACCCCAATGTTTAGAGCAGCGATGTCCACAATAGCCAAAATATAGAAAGAGCCCAGATGTCCATCAACAGATGAATGGATAAATAAGATGTGATACACACACACACACACACACACTGGAATACTACTCAGCCATCAAAAAATCGAAACTTTTTGCAACGATGTGGATGGAACTAGAGGGTATTATGCTAAGCAAAATAAGTCAATCAGAGAAAGACAATTATCATATGATCTCATTCATATGTGGAATTATATCTATATATTTATATACACACATATATATAAATAAACACAGGTATACATGTATTATTACAAATATTACCAAGTACACATAATTTTTACTCTTTGATACATTCCTTGCCCTCTCCTGCTCTGAACTATTTTATACGAAATACTTCCATTTCCCAAATCTCCTTTGCTGGTTGGCTTTTTGGGAGATTTGGCCAATGGCATGCACTGGTGAAAGATTAGAGGGCAAGAGAAAGGAAGAAACAAAAGAATTTCTTCCTCTTTATCTCTGTGTGATTTGGATGGCTTCTTTCTCATGGCTCTCGCCCAACAACCATCCTTCTTGGGTCACTACTATGGATGGCTCCAACTTCTGGACTGTGGCCATACCACCTCCTCTCATTGTCCCTTTAGCTCTAGGAATAATATAGTTATTCCTAGGAATAACATAGCCTACTCTGGCTAATCTCCAGATTGCCTCATTCCTCCATGTTTGGCTTCTCAAGTCTTCCATTGTCTATGTAACCAATTCCTAATACTAAGTTCCCCCTGTTTGAAATACCCAAAGTATGAAACCACAAGAGATCCTGAACAGCCAAAGCAATCTTGAAAAAGAAAAGCAAAGCTGGAAGCATCACAATTTTGGACTTCAAGCTATATTACAAAGCCATAGTCATCAAAACAGTATGGTGCTGGCACACAAACAGACACATAGATCAATGGAACAGAATAGAAAACCCAGAAATGGACCCATAACTATATGGTTAACTAATCTTCAACAAAGCAGGAGAGAGTATCCAATGGAAAAAAGACATTCTCTTCAACAAATGCTGTTGGGAAAACTGGACAGCAACATGCAACAGAATGAAACTGGACCCCCACTCTTACATCATACACAAAAATAAATTCAAAATGGATGAAGGAGGTGAAAGACCTAACTGTGAGACAGGAAGCCATTAAAATCCTAGAGGAATCCTAGAGGAAAACACGGGAAGCAATCTCTTTGACCTCAGTTGTAGCAACTTCTTACTAGATACATCTCTGAAGGCAAGGGAAACAAAAGCAAAAATGAACTACTGAGACTTCGTCAAGATAAAAATATTCTTCACGGTGAAGGAAACAATCAACAAAACTAACAGGCAATCCACGGAATGGGAGAAGATGACAAAAGACATATTTGATAAAGGGTTAGTATCCAAAATCTATAAAGAATTTATCAAACTCAGGCACCTGGGTGGCTCAGTAGGTTAAAGCCTCTGCCTTCAGCTCAGGTCATGATCTCAGGGTCCTGGGATCAAGGCCCGCATCGGGTTCCCTGCTTGGCAAGGAGCCTGCTTCCTCCTCTCTCTCTGCCTGCCTCTCGGCCTACTTGTGATCTCTCTTTCTGTCAAATAAATAAATACAATCTTAAAAAAAAAAGAATTTATCAAACTCAACACCCAAAAAACAAATAATCCAGTTAAGAAATGGGCAGGGGACATACAGATGGCTAACAGACGCATGAAAAGATGCTCAACTTACTCCTCATCAGGGAAATACAAATCAAAACCATGATGAGATACCACCTCACACCTGTCACAATGGCTAAAATTAACACAGGAAACAACAGATGTTAGTGAGGATTCAGAGAATGAGGAACGCTCTTACACTGTTGGTGGAAATACAAACTAGTGCAGTCACTCTGGAAAACAGTATGGAGTTTCCTCAAAAAGTTAAAAATAGAACTACCCTATGACCCAGCAATTGCACTACTAGGTATTCATCCAAAGGGTACAAAAATAATGATTTGAAGGGGAACATGCATCCTGGTGTTTATAGCAGCATTATCAACAATAGCCAAACTACAGAAACAGCCCAAATGTCCACTGACTGATGAATGGATAAAGAAGATGAATAAAGAATGAATGGAGATATGTATATTTATAGATATAGATAGATATGGATATAGATATATAGGTACATATTCTATTATATATAATGGAATATCATTCAGTCATCAAAAAGGATGAAATCTTGCCATTTGCAATGATGTGGATGGAGCTAGAGTGTATTATGCTAAGTGAAATAAGTCAGAGAAAGACAATTACCATATGATCTCACTCATATGTGGAATTTCAGAAACAGAACAGATAAACATAGAGAAGGCAAAAAAAAAGGAGAGGGAAGCAACCTTAACAGACTCTTAACTAAAGGGAACAAACTGAGGGTTGCTAGAGGGGAAGTGGGTGGGGGATGGGCTAAATGAGTGATAGGTTTTTTTTTTTAAAGATTTATTTATTTATTTGACAGAGAGAGACACAGCAAGAGAGGGCACACAAGCAGAGGGAGTGGGAGAAGGAGAAGCTGACTTCCCGCCGAGCAGGGAGCCCGATGTGGGGCTCGATTCCAGGACCCCGGGATCATGACCTGAGCCAAAGGCAGATGCTTAACCACTGAGCCACCCAGGTGCCCTGAGTAATGGGTATTAAGGAGGTCACTTGTGATGAGAGCTGGGTATTATATGTAAACTCTAACTCTATTCTGTTATATGTAACTCTAAACTCTATACCTGAAACCAATTATTACACTGTATGTTAACTAAAATTTAAATAAAAACTTAAAAAAATGAAATACCCAAAGTAGTTTCTGTTTTCTTGATTCAACCCTGATGGATAATATGGGGTAATATGGTTTTTGAAATGTCCTTTCTCAAATAACTTCAGAAACAACTGCCACTAATGATTGCTTCAATGAGTGCTCATTTTACTTTGTGTGTCCATTCATTTACTCATCCACTCACATGCTGTATACTGAGCTCCTACCAGGTAGAGGTGTTAGGTGCTAAGGATACAAAGGAGAACATAGTAGTAACAACAATGGCTAACATTTACTGAATATTTACTGTGTATGTTTATTTTATTATTTTTTTTAAGATTTTATTTATTTATTTGACACAGAGAGAGAGATTACAAGTAGGCAGAGAGGCAGGCAGAGAGACAGGGAGAGGAGGAAGCAGGCTCCCTGCTGAGCAGAGAGCCCGATGCGGGCCTCGATCCCAGGACGCTGAGATCATGACCTGAGCCGAAAGCAGAGGCTTTAACCCACTGAGCCACCCAGGCGCCCTTACTGTGTATGTTTAAATGCTTTATTATTACCGTCTTGTATTAGTTCTCTAATACTCTAAAAAATCACCCTAAAACACAATGGTTTATTTTATTTTATTATTTTTTAAAGATTCTATTTACTTATTTGACAGAGGAAGAGAGAACGTGCACAAGCAGGGGGAGTGGCAGAGGGAGATGGAGAGTCTGATGAGGGGTTTGATCTCACAACCCTGGGAATAAAACATGAGCCAAAGGCAGACACTTAACTGACTGAGCTACCCAGGGGCCGAAACACAATGGTTTAGATGACAAACATTTATTATCACATTTTCTTTTACTTTTTTTTAATTAAAAAAAAATTTAAGATTTTACTTATTTATTTGACAGAACAATCAAGGGGAGCTGCAGGCAGAGGGAGAAGGAGACGCAGGCTCCTGCTGAGCAAGGAGTCTGATGTGGGGCTCAATCCCAGGACCCTGGATCATGACCTGGGCTGAAGGCAGCCACTTAACCAAATAAGCCACCCAGGTGCCCCTATTATCATATTTTCTTTTTTTCTTTTTTTTTTTTAAAGATTTTATTTATTTATTTGACACAGAGAGAGATTACAAGTAGGCAGAGAGGCAGGCAGAGAGACAGGGAGAGGAGGAAGCAGGCTCCCCGCTGAGCAGAGAGCCCGATGCGGGCCTCGATCCCAGGACGCTGAGATCATGACCTGAGCCGAAAGCAGAGGCTTTAACCCACTGAGCCACCCAGGCGCCCTATTATCATATTTTCTGTGAGTAAGGAACTCTGGAGTGCTTTAGCACATTGTTTCTGGTTTAGTGTCTCTCAGGAGGTTTCTGTCAGGATATCAGCAGAGACTGTAGACATCTGAAGGCTTGACTGTGAATGAAAGATCCACTTCCAAGATGGCTCCCTCATAGGGATGTTGGCAGGAGGTCTCAGCTCCTTACTATATGGCCTCTCCATAGGCTGATTCAGCATCCTCACAAGAAAGCAGCTGAATTTCCCCAGAGCAAATGATCCAAAGCATGTCTTTTATGTCCAAATCTCAAAGACACTATCACTTCTGTCCTATTCGATTTGTTAGTTGTTTAGCCCACTCATAGCCAAGGGAAGAGAACTTCAGCTCCATATTTTGAAGGGAAGAGTGCTAAAGAATTTCCATGCATTTAAAAAAACCACCACACATCTAATTCTTACTACCACCCTGATTTTGCAACAATCCCATTTTGTACCTGAGGAAACTAAGATACAGATAATTAAGAAATTTATCCAAGTTCTCACAGCTAGCAAGTGATGGAATTGGAATTCCAATGCAGATTGACTCTAGAACTCATATATTTTTTAAAAATTTTATTTATTCATTTGACAGAGAGAAAGAGAGTGCAGAATCGGGGGAGAAGCAAGCAGAGGGAGAGGGAGAAGCAGGCTCCCTGCTGAGCAAGCAGCCCGATGTGGGGCTTGATTCCAGCACCCTGGGATCGAGACCTGAGCTGAAGGCAGCTGCTTAACTGACTGAGCCACCCAGGGCCCACTAGAACTTATTTTTAACCACAATACTGTACTGCCTTAGTACACAAATGCCTTGCCCTCAGGAAGATTATATTCCAAGAAGACGACTAATGTTAGTCTAGCAATCTCTCTCTCTCTTTTACATGCGTGTGTGCGTGCGTGCACGTCTGTGTGCGTGCACGCGCGCACACACACACACACACACACACACACAATTACAAACTATTTAAATACCAAGAAGGAAAAGTACAGGGAACTATAGGAGTACGTGATTGGGGAACCAGACCTAGTCTGGGGAAACAAATTGCTATACATTGATTAAGTCTATAGTTTAGCCTTTGGTCCTGAGTGCAACTCTTCAAGGGACTAGCAGACCAGTAGTTCCCAAACCTGGCTGCACATTAGAATCACTTGAAAAGAGGTTTTAAAGGTGCCTGGATAGCTCAGTTGGTTAAGCAACTGCCTTTACGGGGCGCCTGGGTGGCTCACTAGGTTAAAGTCTCTGCCTTCAGCTCAGGTCATGATCTCAGGGTCCTGGGATCGAGGCCCAAATCAGGCTCTCTGCTTGGCAGGGAGCTTGCTTCCTCCTCTCTCTCTGCCCGCCTCTCTGCCAAATAAATAAATTTTAAAAAAAAAAAAAAAAAAAAAAAAAGCAGCCGCCTTTCGCTCAGGTCATGACCCTGGAGTCCCAGCACAGAGTCCCACATCAGGCTACCTGCTCAGCAGGGAATCTGTTTATCCCTCTGACCCTCCCCCATCTCGTGTTCTCTCTGTCTCTCTCATTCTCTCTCTCAAATGAATAAATAAAATCTTTAAAAAAAAGGTTTTTTTAAAAAAGATTTTATTTATTTATTTATTTATTTGAGAGAGTGAGTGAATGAGAAAGAGAGCACATGAACAGAGGGAGAGGGAAAAGCAGACTCCCCTGCTAAGCAGGGAACCCGATGCAGTTCTTGATCCCGGGACCCTGGGATCATGACTTGAGCCAAAAGCAGGTGCTTAATCGATTGAGTCATCCAGGTGCCTCCCAAAAAGAGGTTTTAAAAAATACCGATGCTGAGGACATACCTCAGACCAATTAAAAAAGAATCTCTGGGGCTGGGATCTAGGCATTAATATTTTTTCTGAAGCTCCTTGGGTGATTCCATATGTGGCCATAGTTGAAAACTGCTGCAGGTTCAATTCTGCCTTATAGACATGTACATGGAAGTGCTAAGAGCAAAAGGGGGTGGCAGACCTCAGTTTCTAGCTTGCTGTCATGTTGGGGAGGGGCCCCTCTTCAAAAGGAACTTTTCCGTATGTTTTTTATTTAAGGTATTTTTCAAATGTCATGACTCAGGGAAGTTTTTATTCGACAAGGGAAGGACATATGAGATTGCATTGTGGAAAATATTTTGTTTGATTGGAGAAATCACTTTTTATGAATGAGCTGGCTCTAAACTTCCTTGAAGCCAGAGGACCTCTCTTAAAAAAAAAAAAAGGTTTCTTATTTATTTTAGAGAGAGCAAGAGTGCAAGTGGGGGGAGGGGCAGAGGGAGAGAATCTCAAGCAGACTCCCCACTGAGGGTGGAGCCCGATATGGGGCTTGATCCCACAACCATGAGATCATGACCTGAGCTGAAACCAAGAGTTGGACACACTCAACCGACTAAGCCACCTAGGCGCCCCTAGAGGACCTTTTTCACTGGATTCTATCATTCCAGATATTAGGAAGTAAAAAGAAAATCATGCCAGTACATCAGGTGCAGGGGCTCCACCCCAGGTGCACAGATGAAGTTGAGGATACAAATTCTCTTTTCATTTCTGATGTCAGTTGAGTCCTTCTGATTCTTCTCTCCCCAGCTCATCTAGAGATCTGTGGAATCATTCTGCTCCCAGGGCTCTGGGGTTTATTCTACTCCCACGAGGAAAGCAAAACACCATCTCTTTTCTGATTTACTTGTCTCTGGTAGGCTGCCTTCTTGTTCTCAGACTGTAGTTTCCTGGAGAGCTGTGACCAAGTGTCAGTTATTTTTGAATATCCAAATCTTTTTTTTTTTTTGTAAGATTTTATTTATTTATTTGAGAGAGTGAGAGGGAGAGCTTGAGAGGAAAGGTACAGGGAGGGGCAGCAGGAGAGGAAGAAGCAGACTCCCGGTGAGCACGAGCCCAGCTCGAGGCTTGATCCCAGAGCTCAGGGATCACAACCTGAGCCAAAGGCAGCCGCTTAAGACTGAGCCACCCAGGGCGCCTGGGTGACTCAGTGGGTTAAAGCCTCTGCTTTCGGCTCAGGTCATGATCTCAGCGTCCTGGGATCGAGGCCCGCATTGGGCTCTCTGCTCAGCAGGGAGCCTGCTTCCTCCTCTCCCTGTCTCTCTGCCTGCCTCTCTGCCTACTTGTAATCTCTCTCTCTCTGTGTCAAATAAATAAATAAAATATTTAAAAAAAAAAAAAAGACTGAGCCACCCAGGCACCCCTTGAACATCCAAATCTTAACACAGTGCCTCACACATACCAGGTGCTCAAAACATGTGTAGCATTGAATTAATATGTTTATTGCATTTTCACAGGTTCAAGACGGTGATTCGTTCAGCTGGTGAGACACAGAACCAAAGATGTTAAGAGAAGGGTACCGTCTAGCCAACTCGTAGTAGCCAACAATGCATGTGAATTAATCAATACAAATCTGTGACCACTGTCTAAAAAACACTCAAAACATACATTTTGCTGATGGCACAAGAGAAGCAGCCTCTTCTTAAGGATGACTGCAGTCTAATGACTGGTTTCCGCCCTCCTGAATTAGCCCCAACCTACCTCCCATCCACTCCTCATATCAGCCAAAGTAAGCTCTGATACTTTAAAAATATAGATCTGATCATGTCACTCCCTTGGGAAGAATCACCTCAGTGGAGAAGCCCATGAGGTCCTGCTTGATCTGGCCTTTGCCTATCTTCCTAGCTCCTTTGTAGGTTCTAGCTCTCAGGCATTCTCTGACCACTCTACCTAAAGTGATGTTAATTGTTCGTTACCCCTGCTTATTTTCTTCAAAGCATTTTTCTCAATGTAAAATTACCTCATATGGGGCACCTGGCTGGCTCAGTCAGTAGAGCATGTGACTGTTGATCTCGGAGCTGTGAGTTCAAGCCTCATATTGGGTGCAGAGATTACTTTTAAAAAAATAAAGAATAAAAAAAATTACCTCATCAATTTATTTACTTGTTTACTGTCTGTCTCCCTAAAGCTAAATATAGGTTTATTAAGGAAAAAACCTCATTTTGTCTATCTTGAGCACCCTTGAATCCCCAATATCTAGCTCACAGTAAGCATTCAATCAATATTTGTTAAATGATTAATACATAGAAAAAGGAGTATGTTATTCAGTTAAGGAGGTGTGGGATACTACAGGCAGAAGAGTGATCACAGATCACAGAGTAGAATATTTTTTTTAAAGACTTTATAATTATGGGGGCACCTCGCTGGTTCAATTGGAAGAGAATGTGACTCTTGATCTCAGGGTTGTGAGTTCAAGCCCCATGTCGGGTATAGAGATTACTTAAAGTAAATTAAAAAATATTTAAAAAAAGTCTTTATAATTCAAAGAAAAGTCTGCCCCCCCACCCTCCCAAAGGAAGACTTGCTGTGCTTTATTCCCATACCTCAAACTCATCAGCAAAAAGACAAGGACAGGTTTAAAATAGTTCAGGAAGAGAAGAGTAAGTCCAAGGCTTCTCCTTAAGCTGTTCTTATCCAACTATGGCTCCTCCTGGGCTTCCCCCAGCCTGGAAAGGCCTGAAGTAGCTGTCACCACTCATTTCCTGGCCGCTCTCATGCTAGACTTGGTGGCTTTGCCACCAATTGCTGCTGTTTTCTCCACAGCTGTGAGAACCCCAACAGCCACTGTCTGCCTCATGTCACACACAGTGAAGCGATCAGGGGCGGGTACTCTGAGAAGCTTTCCACACACATGAGCTTTCATGGAATCATCTGAATGATGGCTGAATCCCCAGACTTTGGGGCTTTGGTACTGTCTTCCGGCTTCTTGCCTGAGTGCCAATCTTCTCCCTGATGTCTGTAAGCTTGCAGGCAATAGGGGCTGTGTGGCAGTCCAGAACTGGGGAGTAGCCAGCTGCAGTGCTGCTGGGGTGGCTGAGAATGATCACCTGGGAGACGGAGCTCCCCACGTCTAACGGCAGGTCATTCTTGCTGTCTCCTGCCACGTAGCCCCACCCAATGTCCTTCACTGACACAGTCTTCACTTTGAAGCCCACACTGTCACTCAGCAGGGCCTCAGTCACCTGACAGTGCATCTTTATAGACTTGACCTCTGTGGTGATGTTGCAGGGGGCAAAGGCTTGAGGAAGCCTGTTTCCCCCCAGCCCATGGGCATGGTGCTGATGCCCCCATCTCGTATGCATCCTGGCGAGGCGGTCGGAGGAGCTCGTCCATAGGGCAGGCAAAGGGGATGAGGGAGACCAGTGCTTCAGCAGTGTCGAGGCCCCCACGTTTCCTTCCTTCCTGGCGATCTTCCAGCCTCTGAATCAGGACATCTTGGTTCTGGGTTCTATCATGCTGTTCCCATGCCAGCCTGAGATGGGCACAAAGGCGACAACCTCAGAGTTGAAACTGATCTTTTTTTTTTTTTTTTTAAGATTTTATTTTATTTGACAGAGAGAGAGAGAGAGAGATCAGGTCACAAGTAGGCAGAGAGGCAGGCAGAGAGAGGAGGAAGCAGGCTTCCTGCTGAGCAGAGAGCCCGATGCAAGGCTTGATCCCAGGACCCTGAGATCATGACCTGAGCTGAAGGCAGAGGCTTTTTTGTTTGTTTGTTTTGTTTTGACAGAGAGAGATCACAAGTAGGCAGAGAGGCAGGCAGAGAGAGAGGAGGAAGCAGGCTCCCCACTGAGCAGAGAGCCCAACTCGGGCCTCGATCCCAGGACCCTGAGATCATGACCCAAGCTGAAGGCAGAGGCTTTAACCCACTGAGCCACCCAGGCGCTCCGTAACCGATCTTTTTTTTTTTTTTTTTAAAGATTTTATTTATTTATTTCACAGAGGGAGAGAGATCACAAGGAGGCAGAGAGGCAGGCGGGGGGGGG
>LNAC01000119.1:3524722-3579870 GCA_002007465.1 Ailurus styani
ATCCCAGGACCCTGAGATCATGACCTGAGCCGAAAGCAGAGGCTTTAACCCACTGAGCCACCCAGGCGCCCTGATCTTCTTGATTTAGGCCTTCACCTCCCTGCAGATCTCCTCAAAGTGTGCACTCCTGTAAGGGGGCTCCATGATGGCCATCTTACTGAGTGCCACGATGAGCTGCTTCACACACACATATCGGCCAGCAGTACGTGCTCATGGATCCACCCATCCTTGGAGATATATATATTTTTTAATTAATTTATTTATTTGAGAGAGAGAGAGAGAGAGAACATGTGGGGGTGGGGGACAGAGTCTTAAGCAGACTTGACACTCAGCACAGAGCCCCACGCGGGGTTTGATCTCATGTCCCTGAGATCAGGACCTGAGCCTAAACCAAGGGTCAGATGCTTAACCGACTATGCCACCCAGATGCCCCCCATTCTTGGAGATATTAATAACCTTCCCCCCGAAGTCTGGAATATTATTTTTCCATGTTCATGTCTTAAAACACACACACACACACACACACACACACACACACACACACACACACACACACACACACACAGTTCTGTGGGGTGGAGATGGAAGGGCAAACACAATGATATTTACTTTGGAAACACTTATATGACAATTACTTTTATTTTACATGCTGAGAGTAGAAATATGACCCCTATTCAATGCGAGATTTGAAAATGGACAAGACACTGGCATTCCCATCTCTTATAACTGGGCCAGAGCTGCAATCACCAGCTGACAAAATAAACACGGGGTCAGCAGGGATTTGCCCTGCACCCTGAGTGCATTCCACAGTGAAAACCACGTGCAATGACCTAACGATCTAATGCCTCCTGATTTACAATTCATGCAAAGCCATACAATCAACATAGGGTAGAGTGCGCCACAGCAGGGTGTCCTTGAAATTGATGCCCACTGTAGAATGACCCAGGCTACAGGGGAATCATATCTGGGCCAAAAGAAACAACAGCATTTCTTGTCTTTTCTTCTTCTTCTTCAGTGTTTGGAGAACTAGGGCGACTAACAGGAAGATGGCTTTGCTGGAGGTGGGAAGGTAGCATGGCCAGGGAATGTGCAGCAGTTGCCCGGTGTTAGCAAGCTGCAACCGGGACACATGGAGGGCAGCTGAGACATCTGTTGGCTCATTGCTCAGAGTGGTGGGGCCCTGCTCCATAAGGAAGTCTGATGTAAAGCAAACCTGGGTGGAACCAGAGGCCTCTGTATTTATCTCTATAGTAAATGGGCGAGACTGAAAATGAATAAGGTGTTCTGCTTGGTTTAGGGATTATACTGAGGCATTAGCTACATCTCCATAATCTTCCCAACCACACCTGCTTCCATGATCTTGCCTTTCTCTTTATCTGATTTTGGACTTCTCATGGTAGAAAGCAGCAGAGATGGTTGTTACTTCGGGTATCCAGTAAGAGCCCATGTTGGTCTGCCATACCAGCTTCTTTTGGGTTTTTCTGAATGTGTCATGCTTTATATTCTGCCTTCTACTGTTGTATCAAACTACCCCAAATTTAGTGGTATAAAACCATAACCATCTTATTATGCTCACAAACCCTGTGGATGAGGAATGTGGGTCCAGTGTAGCTGAGATGTCCTGTCTCTGTTCCATGGTGCCTGGGCCTTAGCTGGGAACCAAATGCTGGGGGTGACTTGAACAGCCGGGGGCTGTGATAATCTGAAGGTTCCATCACTCATATCTGGTGCCTGGGCTGGTACGATGCAAAGGTTGGCCTCAGCTGGGATCACTGATCGGAACACGTATGATGTCCCCTCCAAGCATCTTGGGCTTCTCACAGCATGGCCACTGGCTTCTGAAAGGGATCATTCCAAGAGCAAGCATTCCAGGAGAACTAGGTGAAAAATGCATGGCCTTTTTTGACCCAGAAGTCGCTTCTGCCACATTCTATTGGTTACAAGAGAGATGCTAAATTAAGGGGCCCCACAGTCCTCCTTGGTAGATAGCTATGATCTGCTCCCCATGCACCTGCGCATGACCCCGCACCCTGTCTTTCTGGTCCACAGCTAATTCATCAGGGAGGGCTGCCTATCTTCATGCTAACAGATGACCTTCACCCTGTTGCCTGATGCCACAGGTTCTCCCTCTCTGTGGGAGGCAGGTGGAACAAGGCAGATGTGTATTCACAGCTTATTAATGGAGGAGCATTAGCAGGAAAGGCCATAGAGCCCTGTAGCTGAGGGCTTCTGAACAACTTTAAGCCCAGAACCACCCTCCACCCTAGCCACAGGAAGCCTGGTGATGATTCCTTTCGGATTAATGGTAGACTTAGGATCACTTCTTATAATAAATCCCTTTATTTTAGCTAACATTAGTGAATCTCAATTCCTTAACACCAAATGACTCTAAACTAAAATGACATGAAATTCTAAAATACCAAACATAATAAATACCCCTTAAATTCCAGCCAACAACCATCCTTCTATGAGAATTGCCCACACCTGAAGATATGAGCACCAACAGGCTAGTGCCCTTAAAGTAAGTCCCCCACGTTACTTTCAACCAGAAGATCTTTGCCTAAGACACCAATACAGGCATCTCCCTAGTTACCAAGACCCAACTTGCAATACCTTGTGATACCTGTGGCTATCAAGAGCTGCCAGGTGTTAGGAACAGAGTAGGTGCCTCCCTGAGCAGGCAGAGTGAGACTGAATCTCAGTGTATAAATTCCTCTTGCTAAGAAGCACTATCAATATTCATTTATTTATTTTTATTTTTTTAAAGATTTTGTTTATTTGACACACAGAGAGAGAAAACACAAGCAGGGGGAATAACAGGCAGAGGGAGAAGCAGGCTCGTGCTGAGAAAAGAGCCTGATGCAGGACTCGATCCAACGCTCCCAGGGATCATAACCTGAGCCCAACCCAAGGCAGCCACTTAACCAATTGAGCCACCCTAGGTGCCCCAACAATATTCATTTATCCAGCAAATATATACTGACTGCCTACTATATTGATATACCAAAATTTGAATGGTTTCAACTTTATTATGTGTGAATCCAACTTTTGTGGTTGGACTTGGATTCCAATCATTATTTATAGCACAGTTTTTTAAAAAAAAACTTTGTTCTTCTACATCCCTCTACCCCAATTGCCTTCCGATTAATATTTGGCCTACCCAGGACACAAGCTGACAATTGCTTACAAATAACACAGAGCAGCACAGTGAATGTCTCACTTGAGAAAAAGCTGGAGACTTTCAGTATTGCTTCCTGGCTAATGTGCGGAAGGGGCCAAGACCCTGAGAGGCGATGCTTCAAAATGCAGCTGTGTGTAAGGTGTCCACAGAAAAGCAAACAGTACAGTAACAGTGGAGCGTGTTTTCTGAAACAAGTAGTGGAGACACCAGAAAAGTCGCTGAAATGAATCACTGGTGATTTACATAATTGAATAGTTACCTGATTTAGACACTCTTTAGGTTAGGTGGGTTTTGTCAAGTTTGTATATATTGAGTAATATTTGCACTCAAAAATTAAACTCATCCAAATAAGGTTATTGAGGGTGCATGGGTGGCTCAGTCAGTTAAGCGTCTGCCTTCGGCTCAGGTCATGATCCAGGGTTCTGGGATTGAGTCCTGCATTGGGTTCCCTGCTCACGAGGGAGTCTGCCTCTCCCTCTGCCCCTTCCTCCCTGGTTTGTGCTCACTTTCTCTCTCCCTCTCATGAAAATAAATAAATAGGGCGCCTGGGTAGCTCAGTGGGTTAAAGCCTCTGCCTTCGGCTCAGGTCATGATCTCAGGGTCCTGGGATCGAGGCCCGCATCGGGCTGCCTGCTCAGCAGGGAGCCTGCTTCCTCCTCTCTCTCTGCCTGCTTCTGTCTACTTGTGATCTCTCTCTCTCTGTCAAATAAATAAATAAAATCTTTAAAAAAAAAAAGAAAATAAATAAATAAAATCTAAAAACAAAAAACCAAACAAATAAAGACTGTGGAAGAAAAACAATGAGGTTTTCACCTAGGGAAAAATTCTCTAGAAGAGTAATTCTTCACTTTTTGAGTTTGAGAGTGTCAGCAAACATTTATTTTCATCGTGATTTCAGAAGTAACATGCTCACTTCAAAAAAGTTTAAACATGACAGAAAAGTATTCATTCATTCAACAGGAATTTATGTAGTACCTACTGTGTATAAGACTCTAGGCAGTAAAGGTAGAATAGTGAGCCTAAATTAAACAGTCTTCTATGAACTCACCTTCCAGAGAAAGCATTATTAATAGTTTGGTGCAGTTTTTTCTAAACTACACATATGTGGATTCTAACCTACGGTGATCAGTTTGTGGCCCCTGGCCTGCTAGCTGAGGGTCCCAGGTCAGGAAGCACTCACTGCTCTAGCAGTCTTAGATGACGTGCAGTCTGCACAGACCTGAGCCTCTGTGCTATGTGCTAGTAAGAATCAAGAACCTGCAGGACTACCCTTGACAAAGTCTCCTCTTCCAGTGTTAAGTCAAGGCCAATCCCACCACCCCGTCAACTATTTCTCTGGATGGGAACTATTTTCAGGGGAGCAGGTACAAAAAAGTAAGCAGAGACAACATTTCCTGTTGGTGAATGGGGAAAATATCCTATTACAGATCCAAGGCAGCCAGGTATCTGATACATTGGTGTCTTGGAACTTTATTAGTACCCAGTAAAGACTGAATGTTGAGACCAACATTCTAGTTGTATTTGAAAGGAGGAGAGGCTTAATGTTGTTCTCAAAGAGTAATTAACTGGGGCAGGTACACACCCACGTAGCTTTTAAAAACATTATTTTCTTGAGTCTCTGATGTCAGCACACTCTTCCTACTTCAGAGATGCTGAAGTGTGCTGGGTGGAGCATCCAGGTTAGACATTCTCATTATATGTTGTCTTTTGTGTTTCAGTTTAATGATAGGCCTGGGCACACAAATTTACAATTTAGCTTTGAGTTGATATCTATGAGGTCTATCTCTCCTGTAATTTTAATTTTTATATTTATAACTAAGTTAATCTCGTTAGTGATACTTTAATTGGGAATTTTGGTCTGAATATTCACGAGATATTTTTTCCACAGGGGAAAGGTCAGAAAAGGTATATTTTACCATATAGATCTTGGCAGTTTTGATTAAATAAATTATTTATGCCACCTGCTGGTCTTTTTAGGACTCACTTTTTCACTATTAAATTTTTTCACATTTAATTTGTCTTTATGCTATACACAAATGTGTCTAAAATAATCCTTAATCAAATCCATAAATGTTTTATAAGGAATGTACTAATTTACAGAACTCGATTCTGACCCACATCTTCTATTTTTAAAATTTCCTCTTGCCAAGGCTAATTTAAAAAGATACTTATATATTATTTAGGGGAGAGCTATTATTCTCTAGTCTAGACTAACATTCCTAAACAGCATGTATTTTAGACTTCAAAGCCAGTATGAATACCAAAAAAGCATATGGTCCTGGTGAATAGTGAAGTTTGTCATCTCTACAAATGTAAAATAACTAGCTCATTTAGCTAGAAAAATCATTAAGTTACTTTTTCTAGAAGAAAAACTTACAACAAAGGTAACAACACCATTTAATCTGTTTTACCTGCCCTCACCCCCTTACCATCTGCCACCCCTCTACTCTCACCTCCTCCTTGTAGTATATATAATCAAATTGGAAGAATTCTCTACATAACCCAAGATTGATGTTCCTCATTTAAAATTTGTATATATATATATATATATATATATATATATATATATATATATATATATGCCTCCGAGTAATATGGGAGACTAATGAGGAGCAAACTGAAGTGCTCAAAGAACCCCTCAAATTGACTTTGGGTGGGGATAGCATTTTTTTTAATTATAAGAGAAAACAGATTAATCATAACTTGAGAAAATTCAGGCAAGCACAAAGAAAAAAATAAAAGTAATCTATAATAAGCCCAACCCCCAGAGAAAAGCAGAATTAACATGTTGACAAATACCTTTTCCAGATATAGTTATACACTTTTCTTAAAAAAACAAATTGGGGGGGCATCTGGCTGGCTCACTTGGTAAGAGCATGCAACTCTTGATCTCAGGGTTGTAAGTTCAAACCCCACACTGGTTGTAGAACTTACTTAAAACAAACAAACAAACAAACAAACAAAAACACCACATTGGGATTGTCTAAGGATAATACCCTTACCTACTACTTTGTAATTTGCTTTTTATCATTTATCAATATGATGTAAAGATTTTCCCATTTCATTATTCTTCTAACATCTAGAGTTCCATTACCTAGATGAACTGTAGTAGATTTAATGAGTCCTATATCTATGGCTCTGTGGTTTGTTTTTGGACAAGAGAAATAGAAATAAGCCACCATAAGCATTCTGGTACATACACCTTGGTGTGTATTACCGATGCTTTCCTTAGGATACGTGGGAAATTCATAGTAGCAGAATTTGCATAAGAACATTTTTCAGGTCCTCAGTCCCTACTAAATAATTGATCACTGATAGCTCCTAGGAGGAGGAGGAGGAGGAGGAGGAGGTGGAGAATTGTGGGGGTCATACCCTTAGGTGGGTTTTAGTGTTCTGCCTGCCCTAGTCTCACCTTGGAGTTCTTTGGAGGAAAAAGCTGCCTGGTTATTTCAGTGCCGAAGGAAGTTTCTGAAAAGAGTGGAAACTCTTTTTTTTTTTTCTTCTTTTTTTAAGAGTTAGGAACTCTGAGGGCGCCTGGGTGGCTCAGTGGGTTAAAGCCTCTGCCTTCCACTCAGGTTATGATCTCAGGGTCCTGGGATTGAGCCCCGAATCGGGCTCCCTGCTCAGTGGGGAGCCTGCTTCCTCCTCTCTCTCTGCCTGCCTCTGCCTACTTGTGATCTCTCTCTCTCTGTCAAATAAATAAATAAATAAATCTTAAAAAAAAAAAAAAGAGTAGGAACTCTGAAATGATAATAAAACCTCATTTTAAATTGATGGTTGGTGGGCGCCTGGGTGGCTCAGTGGGTTAAAGCCTCTGCCTTCAGCTCAGGTCATGGTCTCGGGGTCCTGGGATCGAGGCCCACATTGGGCTCTCTGCTCAGCAGGGAGCCTGCTTCTTCCTCTCTCTCTGCCTGCCTCTCAGCCTACCTGTGATCTCTCTCTCTCTCTCTCTGTCAAATAAATAAATAAAATCTTTTAAAAAAATAATAAATTGATGATTGGTAACAGAGATGTAAATAACAATCCAGACAGAAATCTATGAAATTCTCGGATATTTTAACAGACAGTTTCACAAAAGAGCTGTTCTGTTTAAACTATAGAATAAAGAATACGCATATTTTCTTGAACTTTTTTTTGAGTATGTAAAACATGCATAAAAGGACTGATAAGAACAGCTGCCCAGGCCACACACAGCACAATCCCAGAGGTGCGGGTTACACAAGTTAGAATTTGAATAGTGCATCCTTGGGTTTTACAATCTAGCAGCTCTTTGCACACAGTACACAATTCAAACAGGTATATGTAAGAAGTTAGTTTTTCTGCCACCTTGTCCCACCTTGTCCTATCTAGAGCAGAAACCCAAACAGGGGCGACTGGCTGGCTTAGTCGGTGGAGCATGTAACTCTTGATCTCTAGGTTGTGAGTTCAAGCCCCATGTTGGATGTAAAGACTACTTTAGAAAAAAAGAAAAAAATCTAAAATAAAATAAATAGAGCAGCAACTCAAGGCTTTGGTTACCCTTCCCAAGATATTCTATGCACAAATGAATATTTACAGAGGTAGATAGTCTTTTATTTTTTCTAACACAAATAGAGGTGTATTATAGACACTGTACGATATGGTCCCATTATCAGTATATCTTGGGCTACCTCCTTCTCCTTTTTAACGGTTGAATGGTATTCCACTGTGTGAATGTTTAGGGCTCTTTCTTCATAAGCAGGACATTGTGGTATTATTAGAAATAAAGAACAAAGAAGGAACAAAGTTTAGGAAGCATTAGGATAAATTATGGTGTGGACATGCTGAGTCTCAAAACTGGGGACAAGAAATAGGAGCTGTTTGTAAAAGGAATGAGGATTAGAGGAATGAATTTTGGAGTCAAAGTGCTAAGATACAAGCCGAGCTGTCGTAACAAAGATACCTCAAATTCCATGGCTTAAACAATACAGAAGTTGATTTGTATCTCCTGTAATAGCCAGAGATAATCAGTCTAGGGTTGGTAGGGTGGCTCTGTCATCTTCTATCTCTGGCTTCCATCTCTGGCTCCAGCTCCTGCCACTGCATCTGCATCACAGCCAGCAGAAAAGAGCAGAGACCAGTGGAGGGCATGCCTATTACTTTAACAGCATAGCCAGGAAGTGGCCCTTATCACTTCTCACACCCAACTGGCCAAACTTAGTCACGTGTCTCACATCCTAGTTACATGTCTCACATCCCATGGCCAAGGGCAAGACTGCTTACAGTTTCAGGCTGAGTTCCATTACTAAAGAAGAAAGAAAGGATGAATATTGGTGGAAGCTAGCAATTCCTGCCATATTCACAGGGGTTGTTTGGTTAGGTTCCTTAAGAAAGAAGACTCTGAGGGAGATTCACGTGCAGGAATTTTTTTATTGTGGTAAAACAGAATAACATAAGGGTTACCATTTTAACCATTTTAAACCGTGCAGTTCAATGGCATTAAATGCATTTAGATTATTGTGCAAGCATCACCACCATCCATCTTCAGAACTTTTCATCTTCTCAAACGGAAACTGTACCCATTAAACATTAACACCCCAAGCCCCCAGTGTGCAGGATTTCTCAGGGGACGTGCCCTCGCGATGACACCTGTGTGGAAGTGAATCCAGGAGGAATGGGCAGTGAGAGGAGCTGAACAGCAGCACAGCTGCAGTAGAGGCCTCAGATGACCCAGTGGGGGCTCTGAAGCAGGGATGGGACTTCGGAGGTGTCCCACCTTGGGGCAAGGGCCCTGGACTTCATGCCAAGCAAGGGAAATGATCGTGGAGGGGAGAGAGTGCTTATTTGCTGAAGGCGATACTTGGAGAAGGCTTAGCTGGGAGTTTTTGGCAGCCAACACACCCAGTATCTGGGAGAAGAAGTGCCTTGGTCCAGAACAGTGGGCCTGGCCAATACAGCACAGCATCCATGACAGCCTACCTGTTATGCCACTCAGACCCACCTGCTTTATACAGCAAGTTCAGCATCTCCAGAATTCTGACTGGTCTCATTTCCTGGGCGAAGTTTCTAAGAGAAAGTTTGGTGGGATGGACTCAGCCCTCACTAATGTAGCTGGCCTTCAGGTAGAACTCAACTCAGGGTGTCCCTCCTCCACTACCCATTTTATTTATTTATTTANTAGAACTCAACTCAGGGTGTCCCTCCTCCACTACCCATTTTAGAGCTCCCTTACCCGCAGCCAGCACCTCACTGATCTACGTAGCTTCCCTGGTGGTCTGGGTGACCCAGGCCCTCAACCTTACTGTTTAGTCTGTCTTCTTTCAGACCCCTGACCAACTTGCCCAGCTTTCCAAGGCCGCCCATGTGTACATTCCTACCTCATGTCACTTCTCTTCCCATTGAAAGTACATAACTACAGCCTGTGGGCCAGCCTCTGGTCACCGGAATCTTCTTAGACTATGGCTGCCTCGCTTGTCCATTTACCTTCAAAATGAGTAGGGACTCCTAAGAAAGCCCCAGTGGATCCCCTGAATATGTCAAGTCAGCTGTAGGTGTGAGCTGAGGGAGAAACATCGGCGTGCCGGCGCTGGATGACAGGGGTTCTGAATTACCTGCCTGTGCAGCGTGCTGTGCTCTCCTGACACTGTTCTTGCCTGATCCCGGATTTACCACTTCCACTGTGTAATAGATGGGCCTGATGGAAACGATCTTGTAGCAGGCAGCCTAGTGTTCATTTGATGTCCTATAATCAGATCTCTTTCTTTACCAAAGTACAGTAGCATGTTTGGAACTATTTTTCAAACGGTGGAAAATTCTACACTGAAGTTGGCAGAGCCTTATTCCAGTACCTTCGGGGTCTACATTGTGATTCTCTATTGGAAGTTGCCAGAAGTTCTGCATGGCATCCTTTTCCACCACTGACACTTCCAATACCATAATGTTTGGTGGGTTGTATTGTCCAAGTGGCAGGGCTGCTCTTGAAAATTCTTCTTTGATTTCTTATCTAGATTGAGGGGCCTCTGCAAGATTTATGTGGAGCCTCAACAGGAGCATGGGCCATTTCTGCTGGCCCAGAAAGTTTATAGGGAGCCGTAGTTTCAAAGTTTCTGTGTGCCTCAATTCAAATGTTCCCATCCCAAGTCTTGAGATTTCACCTCTTCTTACTCAGAGCCCTGATCTTGGCACAGCACACTGGAGAATTCAAATTTCTTTGGGTTTCTGCTACTCTTATAATTAAGTCCAGGGTCTGGGTCATCTACAGCTTTTTTTGACCTCTGGCTGCAGAAGATGAAATCTTTGTATATGCTTTCAAGGAGGCCCTCTAGTTTTCACGTTTGGCCTTCAATTAATGATTAATCACTCTTAGTCTTCTGATTTCACTGTGGTTAGTACTATGGTTAGTACTTTCCCCAATCTCTCAAAAGCTGCTCTATCCCCTTCCATTAGTATTCTACCACTAACTTTCCCTGAAAGTTTTAATAGTTATACTGGATACCAAGAGCTTGTCACGTTCCTCTGGCCACCAGTGATGGGGTCCTCACTGCCAGGTGGAAGATGGGTGGTCCAGTTCCAATATCTCATTTTACAGTTCGCTTCCTTGAACCATTCCTGGCACCAGCTGTCTTAAGTTGGGTTCTCCAAGAAGCAGTCACTGAGATGAATATTTTTGTGTAGGTGGTTTGTTGAGGAGTACTCTCAGGATCAACACCTGTAGAACTGGAGGAGTTGAATTGCAATGCAGTTACAACAGAAACCAGGAGAATTCTGGAGCAGGTATGGCTGGCTCTTCAAAGTTATCCCATCCTGAAGCAAGGGGACTGGCTCTTCTCATTTCCATACGGAACAAACACTGGATGTGGCTTTCCTCAGGAAGAGGATGTGACCTCGGGTAAGGTGGCTCTCTTTGCATGAGGGCAATTCCCAGAGAAGAACTCGGCTGAGAACTGTCATCCTCCAACCTTCCCAGCAGTTGACGAAAGGAAATTCAGTATAGAAGGAGGGGATCTGGAAGGTACCTGGCTGGCTGAGGCAGTGGAGTGTGAGGCTCTTGATCTTGGGGTTGTGAGCTGGAGCTCCACTTAGGTGTGGAGATTACTTAAAAATAAAATCTTAAAAAAAAAAAAAGAGGGGATCTGGGTGATACACTAGTATCCACCACAGAGAATATAATATCTCAGGAGAGGATTAGAGAAAAAAGGGAGTCAACGACAGTTCACTAGACAGACTTCTACCTTTCTGTGACAATAGGAAGAAGAATTGTGAGAAAGGAGGAAACAGAAATATTAGGAGAACACAGAGAGCAGGGAGCCATGGAAACCAAAGAAGCAGAGGGGAGGAGTCCACAGGAATGTTGTTTATTAATCTAATCCTTTGACTTTATTTTTTTAAAGATTTTATTTATTTATTTGGGGAGAGAGAGAGATCACAAGAGGCAGGCAGAGAGAGAGGAGGAAGCAGGCTCCTGGCTGAGCAGGGAACCTGACGCGGGGCTCGATCCCAGGGCTCTGAGGTCATGACCTGGGTCGAAGGCAGAGGCTTTAACCCACTGAGCCACCCAGGCGCCCATCCCTTGACTTTGAAGATGAGGAACTCCACAGCAGAAAGACTAAAACCAGCTTAATTCCATTTCACCCAACAAGTTAGTGACAAAGCCAGGGTCAGCATTTAGGTTTTCTGATTCCCAATCCAAAATTTTTTGTTTTCTCCTGGTACCACGTGTAGGTGCTTTCTTTCTTGTTCACCCTTGGATAAGAGCAGGGAAAAGTGAAATTAGTGAAACTCTGGAGTGTTCTGTTTATGGGGATTTTGTTTCTAACTTCATTATCTCTCACAAAAAGATTTCTTGAATTATATACATCTTTACTTCAGTTCTTCCTTTCACATTGAACAATGTCCACAAAGAGACATTAGTGAATGTGAAGGGAGTTACAATTCCATAGATTATTTTTTAAAAAGCCGTGGAGGAACTTCAGGGCAAATTTTTCTCCAGAACAGATTGGCTGCCTACCTTGTTGTAGGCTTGTGGCAGAAGCAAGGGATGTTTCTTTCATTTCCTTGCTTTAAATATAAGGTTGAACTGAGTAATACTTTCTTTTTTTCTTTTTCATAAAACTTCCCATGCTGTGCCAACAATGTTTAATTGGTTGGAAAACACCAGATGAGAGGGGTTAAGTTATCATTGACATGTTATAAATGGGAGTGGTTAACTTCATCTTGTGCATCCAGATTTGTGGTTATTTTAAAGTTTTTTTTTTTTAAGGTTTTATTTATTTACTTGACACAGAGAGAGATCACAAGTAGGCAGAGAGGCAGGCAGAGAGAGAGGAGGAAACAGGCTCCCTGCTGAGCAGAGAGCCCGATTCGGGGCTCGATCCCAGGACCTTGAGATCGTGACCTGAGCCGAAGGCAGAGGCTTTAACCCACTGAGCCACCCAGGCGCCCTTATTTTAAAGTTTTTTTTAGTTAAGATTACAATCTACCCTCTGACATGCGGCTCGAACTCATGGCCCCAAGATCAAGAGTCACATGCTCTACTGACTAAGCCAGCCAGGCGCCCCCAGACTTGTGGTTATTTTAGAACAAAAGTCTCCCCTCTCCCCAGACTGATGATTGATTTCTGAGATCTGCTGCCACTTAATTTTCTATACAGCTTTACATTTTGCTATTGAAGGGCCCAATGCCATGTACTGGGAATGTGGAACCTACATACATATATTAAGACAGTATTGAAAATGAGGGCTTAAAACAGCCAGATAGCCCCATGAGAGAAAGCAGTTTCACAAGGGCCTGATGACTTAAGCTGATCCTACTGTCACTATGCCCTAGTCATGACAGGACAGAGCTTGAGGCACATTAGAGATTAAGTACTGGCTGTGAGGACAGCACAGGAGGGATAAGGCTTTTCTTTCCCCGGCCACTCCCCTCTGCTTTGCGGGAGAAGCAGAGGGCCACTTTTTTCATGGGTTTTGCTTTGTCTTTGCTTTTTGCAACAACTTCAAAAATATTTTAAAAACATTTTTATGTATGTATATGTGTATGTGATCTCTACACCCAACGTGGGGCTCCAACTCATTACCCTAAGATCAAGAGTTGCGTGCTCTTCTGACTGAGCCAGCCAGGCACCCCGGCAACTTCTTTTAATAGGTCAGTAATTTTTATTCAGATATTGCAGTTATGATGTCTAGTAGCACACTGAAATATATCCTGAGTCAGTGTATTTACACACCATATAATGCCTCTGAAAATACTTAATTTCAATATGCTCATGAATAGAACTTTGGGACTGATTCCAAGGAGGCTCAAATTCTACATATTTACTGGCCACTTAAACTGCTAAATCAGTGATATGAGCAACATGAACTTCCTCTCAAAATACATTCATGTATAAGTATAGTCAATTAAATTTACTTAATCTTAAATTCTCAGATGAGAAACAAACTAATCCAAGAAAAAACAATTTATTCAGAGGCCTAAAATCATCATTTATGTTCTAAAGGTAAAACAAATATATGAATAAAAATATATGGATATTTGAAAATATGTGAAAGATTGAAATGTTCAGTTTTCAATTAAGATCTTTGCCATTGTATGTAATGAACATTAAGAGGCAGCTTGTTGGGCGCCTGGGTGGCTCAGTGGGTTAAAGCCTCTGCTTTCGGCTCAGGTCATGATCTCAGCGTCTGGGATCAAGGCCCGCATTGGGCTCTCTGCTCAGCAGGGAGCCTGCTTCCTCCTCTCTCTCTGCCTGCCTCTCTGCCTACTTGTAATCTCTCTCTGTGTCAAATAAATAAATAAAATCTTAAAAAAAAAAAAAAGAGGCAGCTTGTTCTCTCAGTAAAGAACTCATATTCACTGAGCTCATCAGACTGATACGTAAAATCCAAACTCCAATACACTGATCTATGATAATCACTGGGGCACCTGGCTGGCTCAGTTGGTACACTGGGTGACTCTTGATCTCCAAGTTGTGAGTTTGAGCCCCATGTTGAGTGTGGTGATTGCTTAAAAATAAAATCTTAAAAAAGAAAAGAAACATATTGTTGCTCAGAACTTAGTCTTTTATTAGCATAATAATGATAACATTTTCTCCCATTAGGTGGATTCTTTTTTTAAGTACTTCCAAGCCCAGCCTGAAGCCCAACTTGAGACTTGAACTCACAACCCTGAGATCAACACCTGAGCTAAGATCAAGAGTCAGATGCTTCACCCACTGAGCCACCCAGGTGCTGCAGGTGGATTGTATTTCTAATCATCTTCTGGACCATAAAACCAGTCTCAAATTTAAAAAGAACCAACCCACACAAAGTATTTTCTCTGACCAAAATAGAATTAAATAATGGAAAGATCTCTGGGAAGTCCTCCCAATACTTAGAAACTAAACATACTCCATATAACTCATGGGTCAAAAAGAGAACAAAAAGGAGGTTAGAAAATATTTTGAACTGAATGAAAATAACAACAACCTATCAACATTTGTGGGTATAACCAAGGCAGTATTAATGGGAAATTTATAGCACTAAACACTTACATTAGAAAAGAAGAAAGGTCTTTTTTTTTTTTGTTAAAGATTTTATTGATTTATTTGTCAGAGAAAGAGAGAGAGAGAGAGAGCACAAGCAGGGGGAGCGGCAGGCAGAGCAGGCAGAGGGAGAAGCAAAAGAAGGAGCCTGATGCAGGACTCAATTCCAGGACCCTGGGATCATGACCAAAGTTGAAGGCAGCCGCTTAACCAACTGAGTCACCCAGGCATCCCAAGAAGAAAGGTCTATGACTTTAGCTTCCACCTTCAGAAACTAGAAATAGAAGAACAAATTAAAGCCAAAGTATACATAAGAAAGGAAATATAAAGATAAGAGATCAATAAAATAGAAAACAAAAATAATAGAGTAAAATCATGAAACCATGATGGAGAGAGCAATGAAACTGATAAACCTCTAACCAGATTCACCAGGGGAAAAAAGAAAGAGAGAGAGAGAGAGAAATGGCACAAATTGCTAGTATCAGGAATGAGAGAGAAAATATCATTATAGACCCTATAGACATTAAAAGCATTATAAGATAATGTTATAAACAACCTTTTTGCCAATAATTTTGACAACATGGATAAAATATACATTTTCCTTTAAAGATACAAAGTACCAACGTTCATTCAAAAGAAGATATATAACTTAGCCTTATACCTACTAAAGAAATTGATTTGTTGTTGAAAACCCTCCCACAAAGAAAATGCTAGGTCCAGATGGTTTACTGAGAAACCTACCAGATATTTAAGAAGAAATAATACCAATTCTACACAAAGTTTTCCATAAAACGAAGGAAGAGTAATGTTTTCCAACACAATGTTAAGTCAGCATCGCCGTGATACCAAAACTATCAAGAATATCACAAGAAAAGAAAACTACAGACCAACAACCCTCATGAACATGATGTAAAATTATTAACAAAATATTAGCAAATTGAATCCAATAATATATAAAACGGATAATGCATTATGACCAAGTGGGGTTTATACCAGGAATATAAGGTTTAACGACCAAAAGGTTTAATGTTGCATCATGCTTAATAGTGTAAGATTGAAAAAAAAAATGGTGTAAGTTTGAATGGTTTCCCCTTGAGATCAAGAACAAGGCAAGAATGCCCAATTTAGTCCCATCTATTGAACCACTGTGTTGGAGGTTCTAGACATTTCTTTGTTAGGCAATAAACAAACACAAACAAACAAATAATAAAAGAAAAAAAAATTTAAATTCTTCCATGTATGTTCCACAGAGTGAAAAAGAAGTAAAGTTCTTTTCATTCACATAAGACAGTGTTATCTATGTAAAATCTTGAAAAATTCTACAAAAGCTACTAGAACTAATAAATGAGTCAGCAAGTTCACAGGATACAAGGTCAATATCCAAAAAAGCTATTATATTTCTATATACTAGCAACAAACAATTAAAAATTCCAATTGTATAAATGGGCAAGCCAATTCTAAAATTTAGATGGAAATGCAGAAAACTTAGAAAAACCCCAGTTTTGAAAAATAGCATAGTTGGAGGACTTACACTACCTGTTTTCAAAAACTATTATAAAGCTATAGAAATAAAGACATTGTGATATTGGTAGAAAGATGATCATGGGAACAGAATAAAGAGTCCAGAAATAAGCCCACAGAATTATGGCTAATTAATTTTTGACCAAGTTTCCTAGGCAATTCAATGGGGAATGGATAAATTTTTTCAATGAATAATGCTGGGATAAAAAATTAACCCTAATTCTTATGCCACAGCATATAAAATATTAATGTGAAATGGATCATAGACTTAAACGTAAAAGCTAAAACCATAAAACTAGAGGGAAAAAAAGACAGTCTTAGTAACCTGTGTAAGGCAAAAATTTCTTAAGTAGGACATAAAAAGCAAGAACAATAAAAGAAAACAAATGGATAAATTGGACTGTGTAAGTTTTCTAAGGCTGTCATAACAAGTCACTCCAAACAAGGTGACTTAAAATCACAGAAAAGTTTTCTCACATTTCTGAAAGCCAAACTCAAGGGGTGGCAGGCCCACATCCTCTTTGAAGTCTCCAAGGGAAACCTTCCTTGTTTCTTCTAGCTGATGGTAGTTTCTGGTATATAATAAGAAATATACATTTGGTCTTTGTCCTCCTTTCTTGCACAGAGCTCCTAAAACTCTGGAATTTCCTAAGTGGTAACAACAACAAATGTGTCTTTTGTTATGTTAATGAGGTGACTTTGGGGGCTGGTTGCTGGGAGAACAAACCATGTGGTTAGAGGGTTGGAATTTTCAGTCCCATCCTCCATCTGCCCTGATCTCTGGTCAGTGATTTTATCAACTGTGCCTATGTAATGAAGCCTCTAGAAAAACCCAAAAAGATGGGTTCAGAGAGCTTCTAGGTAGGGAACCAGGATACTTCCATGTGCCATCAAAATCCACAGGGACAGAACCACCCTCATTTGGGGACCTTATCCCATGTTTCTCTTTATCTGGCTGTTGATTCATATCCTTTGCAATAAATGAGTAACCTAATGAGTAAATGGGTTTCCTGAGCTGTATGAGCTGCTCTAGCAAATTAATCGAACCCAAGGAAGGGAAAGGTGGACCTCCAATTTATAGTGAATTGGTCAGAAAAATAAGTAACAACCTGGCTTGTGATTGGCATCTGAAGTGGAAGGCAATCTTGTGGGACTGAACCCCTAACTTGAATCTGATACTATCTCTGCATACATAGTGTCAGAAATGAGTTGAATTGTAAGATACCTAGCTGTGTGGTGTTGTGGTGAAAACCCCCATATACTGGAATGGTACCAGAACCTATATATGATATAATCACAATCCTGGCCTCCATCTTCACATGGCCTTCTCTGTGTTTCTGTGTGCCCTTTCCTGTCTCTTACAAGGATCATATCATTGGATTTAGCTCCTATCCTAATTCAGTATGATCTCATCTCAATCCTTACCTTAATATGTCTTTAAAGATCTCATTTCCAGGGCGCCTGGGTGGCTCAGTGGGTTAGAGCCGCTGCCTTCGGCTCAGGTCATGATCCCAGGGTCCTGGGATCGAGGCCCACATCGGAGCCTGCTTCCTCCTCTCTCTCTGCCTGCCTCTCTGCCTACTTGTAATCTCTCTCTTTGTGTCAAATGAATAAATAAAAAAAAATCTTAAAAAAAAAAAAAAGATCTTATTTCCAAATCAGATCACTTTCTGAGGTTCTGGGTGGACATGAATTTTGGGGGAATACTATTCAACCTACTACACGGAATTCAAAAAAATTAAAAAGATAATCAACATATTAGTTATTAGGGAATTGCAAGTTAAATCTGGAATCAGATATTGCTATACCCACTAGAATGGCTAAAACTCAAAAACTGCACCATCAAATATTGGTGAGGATGCATAGCATCTAGAACCTTCATGCACTGGTGCTGGGAATGCAAAATGGTATAACCACTTTGCAAAAACAGTTCAGCAGTTTCTTATAATGTTAATATTTACTTACTATTGCACTGTATGTTAACTTGCTGGAATTTAAATAAAAATTTTTAAATAAAAAAATATATGTATACACATACACACACACACACACACACACACACACACCCCAAATAACCTGGAAACTTCACTCCTAGATATTTACCTTGGAGAAATGAAAACAGATTCATACAAAGATTTGTATATGAATGTTTATAACAATCAAAATTTGGAAATAACCCAGGTGTCCATTTCCTGGTAAATGTATAAATTGTGGTATATTGATAAAATGGAATACTACTCAACAAGGAATGTAAAGAAAAAACTGATATGCACAACAAAATTTATTAATCTCAAAAGAATTAATGCCAAGGGAAAGAAACCAGACATAAAAAACTATACACTGCATGATTCTATTTATATGGTATTCTAGAATAGGCAAAACTATAGTAATAGAAAGCTAATCAGAAGTTTCTAGGCACCAAGGATTGGGAGGAAGGGATTAACTGCAAAGGGAGATGCTGGAAATATTTTGTATCAATAATGTGGTAGAGATTACATTACTATGTGTGTGTTTCAAAACTCTTATAGTTATGGGGTGCCTGGGTAGCTCAGTCAGTTAAGTGGCCCACTCTTGATTTTGGCTCAGTTCTTGATCTCAGGGTCCTGAGATGGAGCCCTGCATCAGTCTCCATGCTCAGTGGGGAGTCTGTGTGAGGGTTTCTCTCCCTCTCTCTCTGCCTCTCCCTGGTCACATATGCTTGAATGCACACACTTTCTCTTTCTCTCTCTCTCAAATAAATAAATAAATCTTAAAAAAGAAAAAACAACTCTTGTAGTTATATACTCAAAATGGTATATTTTATAAAATGTATAGCTTAATAAAGCAAGACTCGTCATCCTGAAACTTCAGAATTCTGGAGCTTTCACAGAGAAAAACAGTAACATGTAAAGGCTTGGGAATCAGGGCAAAATTTGACTTGAAGAGTAATACTGGTATGGAGAAGACAATTGAAAAAGGCCATCAAAATTCTGAAGAATTTTATAGCCAGCTAAACTATTAACCAAGTTTGAGGGCAGAATATAGCTGTTTTCAGACATATTAGAGGCTCAAATAAAAGACTTCCTATTCTTCATTTCTTAGGTGGACATTGGAGAACGTGCTCCACCAAAACAAGGCATTAAACCAAGACAGAGAAGGAATCCAAGAAACAAAGAATTGAACACAGGAGACAAATAAAAGAATGTATAGCAAAATAGTGATGAGAACTCCTAGAAGGATAGATGCGTAATAGGCATACAGAGAACCTATCCAGACTGGAACAAAGAATGAAAGGCTCCAGAAGGATGTCCTCAAGTTAAAAATGAAACATTACTTGAAGTATTTGACTACACTGTTAGATATTTTTATAGTACTGTCAGAGTTTGAGAATTAATCAGTAATAGTTATTTAGAAAACTAAGTAATGGAGATGAGGCAATTATTACTTCCAGGGAAAATAATAAATTGTCCAACTTAAATAATTGTACATTACTTGATTCAATAAAAAATATTTACAATCATAATAATGTAGACATTAAATATTACTTTAATTTAAAACAGCAATATAAGGTAGGATTTTTAGAACCTTCACTAAAATAGCTCCATTTTTTTATCTTGAAGATTGCTCTATATAGCTCTTTTGTCTCTTTGCTATTAGGTTGTTGACTGTCAGTTCTCACTAATGTCAAAATGTTTGTCTCTAGTAGATGCTACTCCCCTGCCTTCCAGTTTTCTCCTATTTTGCTGTAAGCCTGGAAGCCATGAGATCAAGCTTATTTTATTGTGTAACATTGGAATATATAAAGTATAACTTGCCTGAAGTTTTATTTATTTATTTATTCATTTATTATTATTTTTTTTATTAACACATAATGTATTATTTGCTTCACAGGTACAGGTCTGTGAATCATCAGGCTTACACAATTCACAGCACTCACCATAGCACATACCCTCCCCAGTGTCCATCATCTAGCCACCCTATCCCCCACCCCCACCCCCCAGAAGCCAGTTTGTTTCCTGAGATTGAGTCTCTTATGGTTTGTCTCCCTCCCTGGTCCCATCTTGTTTCATTTTTTCCCTCCCTTCCCCCCACAAACCCCCACCCTGCCCCTCAAATTCCACCTATCAGAGAGATCATATGATAATTATCTTTCTCTGATTGACTTATATCGCTTAGTATAATACCCTCTAGTTCATCCACATTGCTGCAAACAGCAAGATTTCATTCTTTTGATTTGCGTAAGTTTGTTTTTTTTTAAAGATTTTATTTATTTATTTGACACAGAGAGAGAGATCACAAGTAGGCAGAGAGGCAGGCAGAGAGAGGAGGAAGCAGACTCCCCACTGAGCAGGGAGCCCAATATGGGCTCAGGACCCTGAGATCATGACCTGAGCCAAAGGCAGAGGCTTTAACTCACTCAGCCACCCAGGCGCCCCTGATTTGCCTAAGTTTTAACACACACTAATGGTGACATTTATGTTGGCTTGCTCAGAGGTGTTTTTTTGCTTTTATGACTCTGGATAAATTACTTAAACTCTCTGGGGGAAATAACAGGACCTATTTCAAGAGTTGTTATAAGGAATAAAAGTGGTCAAGATTCATTTAAGGTGGATTTAATATAATTCATTTATCTCTTTTTTGAATTAGTCAATTTTTAAATTTTGGAAATCAAAATAACAAATCAATATGCTATTCTTCATTACCTAATTTATAACATAGCAATGGACAATTATAAGCTATCTATAAAGCAAGGAATATGATACAAGTCCTGATATTTCTTTGGTCAAATATAACTATTTATCTATTTCAGATTCTGCTTTTAACAATAAATAAATATCAAGTATAAAAATCAGATATAGCACCATTATTTCATTAGACATCATGATAAAACTTTTCCCATGATTTACTGAAATAGAAAGGTATAGATTATAAAATTTAATTCTAATTACATATAAAATATAATTGTTTCTTGTTAATGGGAAGTAGATACTATTAAATAAAATTAAATATGATAAACTAAAAGTTATTAATATTAGAGTAAATATTTTATCATATGATTTGATAAAAATCATTAGTGACTATCTTATTGAATTATGCATCAAATTTGAAAGAGATAATGTAAAAACTTGGTTTTACCTAGTGGGTCATGAAAAATTTGGTTATTCAAAAAACATTTCAGCTACATCTGAAATAATCAACTTAACTAATTAATTAAAAATTTAATAAATAAAAATTTAAAAATCAAATAACTAACTGCATTGGTCATTCCAACATATTTCTTTCCTGCTAATGATTTTGGAATGAGTATTGAGAATAGATGAAAAGAATTAGATTAAAGAATGTGAAAAAAAATTGTTTAGAATTAAAGGGAAAAAAATGCTCTCTGTGCTTTGCTTCCTAAAGGCAAATACCTTTTTTGACAATTCCTAGGGGATGGAAGAAATCTTATCCCCACCACCCCACTGTACCATATATTTTCTTTTAGACCATAACAACATGAGCCAAAATACCCCATTTCTAAAGCCAAGTTTCACTCTTCACAGAAGTATGTAAAAGATAGGGAAAGACTGGATCCTTGTTAATCAGTGAAGGAGACTTCCCCTTTGATGCCTGATGGATATGATTTACCTGGTCGTACTATAAAATATGATTTGGAATGAATAATGGCTATGTCTTTGTTTTTGAAAGTTGGAGAAGGGCTATTATGAACACAGGTACTTTCCCAGCAGGTTAATTTTAGGAAAGAAGACACATAGACGTTGTGGACTGGAAAACTGATTTCCTCAAAGCTATTCAAACTTGAGGACATCCTGGAAAGCATTCTGTATTCCCAGAGGTATGAGAACCCCCAGTTTGAAGGCCACTAGAGTAGACTCAAAAATGGCTTCATGTGCCTTAAGAAAACATTGCCATCTAGTGGCAACTACTTCAAGTCGTAGACACAAGGACCTAAAGGTTCTGAAAGACACCTCTGCTTCAGCTGCCAAAATACCTTGCATTTATACCATCCATTATACTTTATATTGTGCTTTCTATGTATATTGCTATTTAACATTCCAAGGAAGCCCATCCTTTTATAGACAAGGCACTTGAGGATCAGAGAGGGGAACTTACCCAATCATACTTTCATTTATTCATTCAAGATCCATTGGTCAGGCACTATTACATGACTAGCATTATCCTGGGCTTGGAATAGGGGGATGGGTTATGGGTGATTCAAAGCTAAGACACAATGTTCCTAAATCATTCACAATCTATGGGAACATAGAATTATGAATGTTAGAGTCAGGATTTGTGTCCAGGACTAATGTGTATCAGTGTTCTTACCACAACATCACGATACAGTAAATATACATGTCATGAGGGTGTTCAGATGAATCCTGGAGTCCTTCAGAACAGGATGAGGTCAGTCATGGGGAAAGGTGGTTTCCAAGCAAAATGACTCACTGAATTAAAATGTCAACTGAGCAGAGTCCCTGCCCTTTCCTCACCGTGTAATCTGCTGTTGGCTTGGAAATTGGATAAGGAAATTTATTAAAAGGGTATTTAACAGGAAAGTAAAGAATCTGAGTGCAAATCCCAGAAGCTCCCCCCGGGAGTGTTGTGTTGTGTATGAGCTTTAGAGCGTGGTTTTTATTATGTCTGTTTCTGGCCATTCTTGGGACTTTCTTAAGATGTCCTCTCTCTGAGGTAAGGCCAGGCAGCCGTGATGGCCAGTGAATTCTGAGTGGGCAGTGTTACAGTAGAATAGATAATTGTGCCATAATGAGCACAGTGAGTTAGGAAAAACCCACGCTCCTTATCATGGCATGCCTGCCTCCCCAGTCTCATGTTTAGGATCTCTCCCCTAGCGTAGTGCACTGTAGAAATTGGCCTTCTTTCTGTCTTTTGAGCACTCCAAGTTCTTGCCTCACTCAGGCCTTTGTAACATTTGTCTCTCCCTCTTGCTCACTCTTCACAAGGCTGGTTCCTCATCTTTCAGGTTTTAACTTAAATATCACCTCAGAAAGCTCTTCAATGATCATTCTAATATCTACTATAATAACTAACATTCACCTTATCCATGCTCTTTACCAACACCCATTTTGTGTCCTAAAAATGTCCTACATACACTTTTTTATGCTAACTGAAGCTTTAGCATTTACCACCTCCTAATACATACATATTTTGTCTGTTATCTTTATTGTCTATCACCTCCCACTAGAATGTAAGCTTTGTGAGGGCAAGTGTTTTGTCTGCTTGGCTCATTTCTGTAGGCTTACCAGCTAGAACAAGACCTGGCACATGATAGACACTCAATAAATATCTGTGAATGAACTGAATGAAAACTCTTTTCCTCTTTGTCTCATATGGCGACTCTCAATAAACACAGCCAGACTGGCCTGGTTTTCTTAAATAGATTCTGACAGTTTTACTTGGCAGCTCATGAAGCAGGACTGCTGTGTGCCTTTGTTCCAGGAAATGGACTTCAAGTCACCTTTCCAGGGCCCAAGCTTCTGTGGGACAGGAAATCAGGCATTAGTTAGGTGTGTGAAATCACATTTCTTAGGTCTACACTGCCACATCCTTTGTTAACTCTCTTGGGCAGGATACTGGGTAATGAGGTCAGGGTTTTGTTCAACTATCAGGTTAGCTTTCCTCTATTCCTAACCACAAACCACCCCCTGTGATAATCTGGCTTTCGGGCCTATGTGCAGCAGATTTCACCACAGGTGGGCTGGCCTGGAGAGAGCAGAGGTTCTTACACTCATCCCATTCCTGGAAAAACAATGCCAAGTTCATTCCCTGCTGGTATGAAGTCAAATGTAGGGATGTCTTGTGGAAAGAACAGCCTATATCCTGTGAAGAACTAAAAATGTACGGCTAAGTCACCAACTTCCAATGAGAGCTAGGAAGAAGCAAGGTCCCTCAGCCCAGCGACCTCAGAAGGCATTTACGAAGGTCTATTTTGTCTACAGCGCTGCCCTGAAGGTAGCAGTTAAGAATCCCTATGCTGCCTTCTTGGAGGGAACCAGGTAGGGTTGAGCACCTCTGTCAGGAAGCAAAGATCAGCCAGCACTCTATCCCTACTCCCTGACAGCCAGCTACTCTTCCTGTCTCCCTGGCCTCCACTGTGTCACTTTCTCTTCACTACTTTTGCACTCACTGCCTTTCCAGCTTCAAACACATACCCCGTCTTCTTCTCTTACCATCTCAAGCAGGACTTTCAGTTCCTTAAATGTGACAAAGTATTTCCCACTGCCAGACCTTTACATATGCTATTCTATCTCTACTCCTATAAAAAAGACACTCAGTTAAAAACACTCAGTTTAGGGAAAATGCTTCTGTTGTTTTCCCAGGAAGTACAAAGCTGACTTTTGGTCATCTATAAATCTCTTGAATCTATCTACTTCTATTTACATGGCTGTCACCTTAGTTCAAAAACGCTACGATTTTTCACCAGCAATAACCCCCAATTTTCATTTTCGTTCTTGCCCCTACCAATTCATTCTCCACACAACAGGTATAGTGGCCTCATAAAAATGGAAATCTGACCGCATTGTTTCTCTCTTAAAACACTCCAGTGGCTTCCCATCCTTTTTAGGATGGATTCTAAAATCCTTAACCTGATCCACAAGGCTCTGAATGATTTGACCTCCACATGCATTTCCAGCTCCATCATGTACCTTTCCATTCTCACCATGGTCCAACTCACGCAAGCCTTTCAGTTCCCCGAATGTGGTATTTTCCACCTCCAGACTTTGCACATGCTATTCTGTCTCTACTCCTTTGCATCATCTGACTTACCCTTTGCTTTTCAGCTTCTCTCTGACTTTTTCAAGAAAGTCTTCCCCAACATTTCTGACTAGGTGTCATATATTCTCATTGTGCCCTCTCCTTTTCTTTTATAGTGCTTTTCACTACAACATGCTTGCAAATAACCAGTACATGTAATTACATAATTTTTATTGTTTTTCCTGCTGGATTGAGAATTGTACTAGTGCCTGATAATTGCCAATTCTCAGTAACTATTTGTTTAAAAAATGAATGAATGTAAATTATTCATGATATATTGAAGATACAAGGACTGCATCTTTATGTTCCTTTTTTTAAGTTTTGTTTGTTTGTTTTTGAGAGAGAGTAAGATAGAGCAAGATTGGGGAGGAGGGGCAGGGAGAGAGGGTGAGAGAGAATCTTAAGCAGGTTCCACACCAAGCAGAGCCTGACGTGAGGTTCAATCTCACAACCCTGAGATCATGACCCCAGCCGAAATCAAGAGTCCAACGCTCAACTGACTGAGCCACCCAAGCGCCCCTGTATGTTCTTATATAAAAAATATCTTGGTTCTGAGACTGCATGGTCATGAGTGACTGTCTTTGCAGAGGAATATCAGAGCAAATAGATTAGAAAATGGGTATATATTGTTATAACAGATAGTAAACAGATTATCAAAGACTGATGAGGTCGTGTCAAAAGGACTTTAGAACCAACCTGAAGATGCTCCCAATGGCCAAAGATGGAACTGTTTGTATAAGAAAAATAACTACAGTAGATTGAAACACATTAAATATGTTTACCTCTGATACTGATATAAAGAGAATAAAAATTCACAGTTAATCTTCTGGAGGATAGTAAAAAATTGACTTATTCTTTTGAAAATCTGGTTGTTGAATGTCTAAACCTGGACAATTTGAGGCTTGAGGGAGCAATCCTACCTCCCTTGCTGTGGGGAGCCAGGAGCAGAGCACACTCCAGAAGCGAAGCCCAGGGCCTTTAGTCCTGGTTACAGCCAGATGAGTCAGGTGACAGGGCCACAATGAAATTACAACAAATGTTCCATTTTCATACTGTCCTGTGCTACTTGGATTTCTTTCTTTCTTTTTTAAGATTTTATGTATGTATTTACTGATTTGTCAGAAAGAGAGAGAGAGAGAGAGAGAGCACAAGTAGAGAGAGCAGCAGGCAGAGGGAGAAGCGGGCTCCCTGCCAAGCAGGGAGCCCCATGCAGGGCTTGATCTCAGGACTCTGAGATCATGACCTGAGCCGAAGGCAGACACATAACTGACTGAACCACCCATGGCCACACTACTTGGATTTCTAAGATGAAATGTGCATACAGGGCAATTCTTTTTGTCCAAGCCTTTCAAAGTTTTGGCTCCAGTTTCAGCCATCTCACTATAATGAGCAGCAGAATTCATGAGAGTAAATTGGATTTTTATTGACTGAAAGTAAAGAACACAACTATTCAGTGTAGACCAGTACTGTTCACTAGAACTCTCTGTGATGATAGAAATATTCTGTGTGTTTAATGTGATAGCCAGTAACCACATATGGCTACTGAGCACTTGATATGTGAGTAGTGTGACTGAGGAAATAAATTTTATATTTTATATCATTTTAATTGGTTTAAATGAAATAGCCTCCTGTGGCTAGCAGCTACTGTACTGGACAGCACAGTGTGACTCTATGTAATACCTATAGTAATTGGCTCCTTAATGTTTTCTACTGTTAACTCAATCACAAAGAATGCTTTATGCTCTCTAGCCAAACAGGTCAATCAACATTAATTTTAGTAAACATTCTTCTCCTAGTTCTAGTTCCACTCCTTTATTTAAAAAGAACAATAACAAAAACTGTGAGGATTTTGATTAATCACCCTTTCCACACATCCTCTGAGAGATAAATAAATGTATACAATATTGCCAGGAGGGATTATCTAATATACACCTCCCCTTAAAAAAAAAAAAAAGACTTATTTATTTTAGAGAGAGAGAAAGAGAGCACACATGAGTGGGAGGAGGGGCAGAGGGAGAGAATCTTCAAACAGACTCTCCACTGAGCACAGAGCCTGAGGTGGGCCAATCCCACAACTCATAAGATTACCACCTGAGCTGTAACCAAGAGTTGGACACCCAACCAACTGAGCCACCCAGGCACCTCTCCACACCTTCCTCTTTGCATAGTTTATTCATTTAACAAATAATAAATAAGCACCTACCCTGCGCCAGGCACTGTACCTATTGGTGCTATGAATATCCTGATTGTAGTAGATGTTGCAGTGTTCTGCTCAAATATCCTCTTTCAGGACCAAGGCATTCCCTCTTTCAGCAGCTGGGGATACTGGTTGCCATCAACTCTCAGCTGAATCCTTATCCAGGGGTTGCCTGAGGTTCAGGAAACTGCTTCACCCACGTTTAAGTTCCCTTCCTATGGACAGTGCACATCTAGTCTATAATGGGGATAAAGTAGGTCCACTTGGTGAAATCTGTGACAACTCTGAAAGATTATCTTAAGTGTAGGGCTCCCCATGACTATCTGAGGCCTTTGTTGCAACCATACCATAGTTCAAGCTCCAGAGGTTGCTACCAAGTGCAAATCTCCATTTCAGACAGACTTGGTTCCTGCCCTCATGGAGATGACAGCATTCTGAGACAAAGAAACTGAAATCCAGAGAAGTTTAAGAACTAGTCCAAGGACACAGCTAATTCATGGTAGAGCTACGAGAATCCATTTTCCTGGCATTCAGTGTAGTATTCAGTGTAGTCTTTCTGCTGTCCTATGTGGCCTTATATATAAAACACACTGCATCAGGAAACCACAATCTGCTATTGGAAGTAGTACTAAGAGAATAAGATATTTTTTCTAAAACATTAAATTGAACAATAGGCAAATTAATTTCCATTGAGAGTAGCACCTCTCTCCTTTTAGGGAAATGCTTCCCTCTTCTTCTAGACATAGGATCCTAACAGAATTGACTGTCTTCTTCTTTCTCTCCTTCTTTTTCCCCTCCTCCTCCTCCTCCTCTACTTTCTTCTTCCTCTTTTTTCTTTTTAGAGAAAGAAAGAGAGAAAGCGTGCGTGAGTTTGGGGGTAGTGGCAGAGAGTGACAAAGTGAAAGAATCTCAAACAGACTCCGTCCTGAGCATGGAGTCTGACATGGGGCTTGATTGCATGACCCTGAGATTATGACCTGAGTCAAAATCAAGAGTCAGTTGCTCAACTGACTGAACCACCCAGGTGCCCCAGAAATGACCGACTGTCTTCTTAAATGACCCAGATTCCTTGAACATATAGTACATTGATACAATGATGGGTACCAATCATGATAACCTGGCCATTTTTGGCCCAGGGATGGGCACATGACTGAAGCCAGGCCAATCACAATCCATTCCCAGAATTGTTTTTAAACCTGAGTTCTTAAGTTGTTCTTAAACTCATCCTAGTTGGAAGATATGAGTTTACAGTGATCTAAACTTATTGTGGGAAGATGAGGATCTCATCCTGAAAAGAAGCTGGGTTGAGAGAAGAAAGGCTTCCCTGAAGAGAGAAGTGGAAAGAGAGGGATATAAAGTCCTGATGGCAATTTGTATTCCTCTTTCAAGACATCCCTGAAGCCAGTGGCACCCCTGTTCTACCTAAGGTTTGGTTATTTGAGCCAACGAATTTTCTCCTGTCTGTATAGGCCAGTTCATGATGGGCTTCTATCCTACTGTCCTACTACCCCAGCAATCTGACTCCGCTTTTCCATTTTACTTTGCCATCTATGTTTCACATACCCATTTTTATATAGTTCGCATTCCTTAGCATATAATTTTGCCATTACTTCATTCATATTTTTCCACTGTTTACATAATAGCCAGAAATTATTATACCTTTAATAGCTTCCCAACTGCAGAATATTTAGATTGTTCACTTTTCCCCCTCCTTATTATTACACTTAACATTACAATGACCAACTTGGTGTATGTAGTTTTACTTTTCTGTTGAATTAATTCTCAAGTGAAATTCCCAGGAATGGGATTGCTGAATCAAAGGGTATGAGCACTTTCATGGTTTTTGACAAAAAAGTGAATATTTTTTTACATTTCAGAAAAAGTTTGCTTAGATGTCAAATTCAAAAGGAAATGTCAGTCTTTAATGGTGAGAGCCTTGACTCACTCTTTCATGCTTAAATTTCTGTCACTTGGCTATGTTTTCAGGGCCAATTGTTGTTTGTTGCTCATCTAGAACATTTGGGGGTGAGAAGAAGAGCCTGAGGCCATAGTAGCTGGCTGTGCTGGAATTTCTTCGCTCTGCCGCAGAATGGAGCTTCCGGGTATGGCATAGGGTCCTCACAGAGGGAAGGGAGGGCTGTGGAAGAGACCAGAAACATCAAGAGGGGTTTTCAAAATACCAAGTTCTTTTTACTCACAGCCAGATTCAGAATCTCATTTGGAGCAACCCTCCACAGGTAATAAGTCCCTAATAAATTCTATTATATCTTCCCATACCACTTCAGATTTATCTTTCATAGCATTTATTATTATTATTATAAATTATTAATTAGACAATTCATTGCCCCATTTCTGGGAATTTAACTTAAGAATTAATTCAGCAGAAGGGTGCCTGGGTGGCTCAGTCAAGTGAGTGTCCAACTCTTGATTCTGGTTCAGGTCACAATCTCAGGGTCATGGGATTGAACCCCACGTTGGGCTCAGCAATCAGTGCTAAGTGCTTGAGATTCTCTGTCTTCCTCTCCCTCTCCTTCTGCCCCTCCCCCTGCCCTCTCTCTCTCAAATAAATATTAAAAAAAAAAAAAAGAATTCAGCACACAAACAAGCTACCTACCTCATACTGTCTATGAGCTTCACGAAAGCAGAGATTTGTGTCTTTTGCTGCTGTATCCTAAGCATCTAAAACAGTGCCTGACACATAGTAGGCACTGAATTAATATTTTTGAATAAATAAAACGAATTAGCATAATAAAAGAAGCTAAGTTATAGCTCTATTTCTTAAATTTATTTGATCATGGAACCATTTTTTCAAATCTAAGTTAACGTTCTAAGTGACACACTTAAGAAATGCCAAGTCCATGTCTTAAGGAAAAAATATTAAGAGGAGGTGAGCATAAGAAGCCTTGTGTGTTTCACAGGAATTCTGTCCCCCTCAGAACTTGCCTATGAAGTGCTACATCCACAGAGAGGAACCTCAGTGATATGGCTGACCTGAAGGGAATTTTGATGAAGTTGATCAACACAGCATTTTGATAATCGGGTAGAAATGTAATAGTCCTGGGGCGCCTGACTGGCTCAGTTGCTAAACTTCTGCTTTTGGCTCAGGAATTGAGCCTCGTATTGGGCTCTCTGCTCATCAAGAAGCCTGCTTCTCCCTCCCCCACTCCCCCTGCTTATGTGCTTGTGTGCCCTCTCTCACTGTGTCTCTCTCTGGCAAATAAATAAAATCTTTAAAAAAAAGAAGAAGAAGAAGAAATGTAATAGTCCCAGTTAATGCTCTCTTGAAAATTTATAATTTGTTGATTATTGGGCAGTTTTACAGGCCAGTCCCATCAAGCCATTTCAGAAGATATGTCTAAGATGCTTTTTGGGGGTGTTGGGGGGTGTGCCTGGGTGGCTCAGTCAGTTGAGCGGCTGCCTTCAGCTCAGGTCAAGATCCCATGATCTTCGAGTTCTACATCAGGCTCCCTGCTCAGCAGAAAGCCTGCTTCTCTCTATCCCTCTGCCTGCTGCTCTGCCTACTTGTGCTATCTCTGTCAAATAAATAAATAAAATCTTTTTAAAAAAAGATGATTTTAAAAAAATTTTAAGATTTTAGTCATTTCTTTGAGAGAGAGAGAACAGGAGCACAGGGAGTGGGAGAGGTGAAGGAGAGGGAGAACCAGACTCCCTGCTGAGCAGGGACGCTGGTGCAGGACTCCATCCCAAGACCCAGGGATCATGACCTGAGCTGAAGGCAGACGTTTAACCAACTGAACCACCCAGGCAGCCCTCTAAGATGCTTCTTAAGGCAGTTTATTTGTGAGTATTTTCCCAGTGCTGACATATATTGAAATGAGTCTTCTGCATATTTTAAAAGATTAACATATCCAAATAAAAAGATTAATTAATTCACAGAGACTTTCTCTGACTATATAAGTGAGAAATTATTCTGGCGTTTACTCACTGTGAGTACAAAGAGCTCTAGATTTTGAATCTAGATTAGCTGAGACACCTGGTTCTAATTCCAGCTCTACTCCTAAGCAAAGTGCTTCATCTTTAGGAGCTGTTCTGAGCCTTAGAAGCCCCTTCTATAAAGGGAGAGGATTGAATTGAAAGACTATGATATTCCTTCCAGCTCAGATAGCTAATGGTGCTTATCCGAAAGTACATTTAATTTCTTGAAATAGCATAAGTAACTATGAACATGAATTCCCGGTTAATACACTCATTGCTGTGGCTAGTACAGTCTCTAGGACCATTCTAGGTAAGTGGATGCTAAACAAAGTTCAAATTTCTCAACTTAAATCATGATTGCTCTTCGATTGAGTAATTCAAAAGACTCAGAACAGGTTTGAGTAGGCCAACTTATATTTAATACTGGCTGAGAAGAAAAGTGAAATGTGATGAAAGATACACTGAAATTAACCTGAAGCAGACCCTTTGCTATTTGCAGGTCTATAGTGGGACCACTTTACTTACCAGCTTTGTTCTGTGACCTTATAAGTGTCTCTTGAGCTTGCAGCACTTGATTTTCCCCTCAGATACATTTCCCCTATACTGCTTATCTTGTAAAATTAACTACTGTGTTACAAATGTATGAGCCAAAGCTAATTTTATAAGAAACTTGAGTGAGAGGAAATCAATCTTTCAAGGTCCCTGAAGTCCTGAGATCATAAAGAAAGGGCTAAAGAAGTAGTTTCTGGCTTTTTGCTTTTGATTTCCTTCTTAGTTTCAGTTTTCTTTTTTTGAAACTCCCCAGAACTTCCGCGGCATAGATAGATGCTCATAAACAAAACAATGACGAATACTATGCTGTTAAAAAGGTCACAGGCTGCGTGGCCAACAGACACTGCCAGGCTGGCTTGTTAGTGGAAATTTACAAATGATAATGAGGCTGCCACTTTTGCTTTAAGAGCTACTCCCACTTGGGGACCTGAAATTGTGTAGTCACCAAAACAGCAAAAAGTAGTTAATTCTTTGGATTATTGAAAGGAGCCCTATTGATCAAGTTCATGTAAGGTAATTAGTTAATTTTACACTTTATCACAGTTTGGCAGCCACAAACACTTCAGCACTTTTAAGTGGTCAGATTTAATTATTGCTGACTTACAAAATTATGGGCTATGCCCATTACCATAAATCCAATCTTAACATAGTGCAAGCTTGAAATTCTAAGAATTGTTTTCAGTTTGTCGCTCTGTTATGAGATTGTGTGTGTATGTGTGTGTTTGTTATGTAAAACTCAAGTCTAATGACTGTTTTGAAAAGATCTAGGCAAAGGGTCATGACAACAATTCAGCTATTTAGCACAACTCTCTGTAAACAAATCACCAGAGAAAGGCTTAAAGTGAGGTAATAATTCCGGCTCATTGTCAGAGAATAAACACCAGGCAGCTATAGACATGTTTAATTAATTCCTGCACTCTCTTCAAATACAAATTAATACAAAGTAGCATTTTGTGACTTGAAGGAAATTGCCCACATGGTTGAGCTATGCGTCTCTAAAAACTGTGTAATTTAAGTGTGGATTTATATATGGAACATAAAAGAATCTGAGTAGTATTTTGAAATTAACATTTATCTCACAGAAAAGGCAAATAAAGTGGAGAATAAAAGATGGCAAGGGAGGGCACCTGGGTGGCTCAGTGGGCTTAAGCCTCTGCCTGGGGCCAGGTCATGATCTCAGGGCTCAGGGAGCCTGCTTCCTCCTCTCTGCCTGCCTCTCTGCTACTTGTGATCTCTCGTTCTGTGTCAAATAAATAAATAAAATCTTAAAAAAAAAAAAAAAAAGATGGCAAGGGCGACATCAGTAACAACAATGCAAGCCAAGCTGTGCTGTTAGAGGTGTAAACAAACAACCCCCTCAGCACCAAGGAGGAGCAATTTAAACCAGATAGGAGGACAAGTTTCACAGAGAAAGGGAAGTGACTCCTAAGTTGTTCTGGGAAGATGAGTATTACTTTGATTAATAAAGGAGAGGAGGAAGGCATTCTAGTTAGAGGAGTATCAGAGGCACAGAAAAGTGTAAAGCACTTCCTGGGACAGTCCTGGGTAAAAAATGGGAATGGCGGAAGATGGGGTTGAAACTACATAAGGGACTAATTTCAAACAGTCTTCAATGTTGCCCTAAACAATGTGAAACCGTCTAAGAAAGGTAATTTTTTCTATTTTTGTGTCTTCATTTTTTCAAACTGAAAAATATAAATAAACATTATAAATACTTAAATATTATAAGAAGTAGTGAAAAATACTGTGAGAAGTAGAAAGTTAGTCTTTCATAATTCTGCAACCCTGGAGATAGCTATTGTTAAAATTTTGATAATACCAATTTGTTCTAACAAATATTGCTAAATTAGCCTCTAAAAAGTAACATTCACCAATAGTGAATAAGGTTGCTTTTACTTCTACATATTTGCCAACACTGAGTATTTTCATTCTTTTTCATATTTGCCAATCTCATAGGAGAAAAATTACATTTCATTCTAAGAGTCTTTTCATTTTGTTGTGACTATTTCTTTACCCCTAATTTGAAATGCCCCCCCCTTATTATAACTCACCAGTGTATCCACAGCACCCAGCATATACAAGGCACTCAATAAATGAAGAAATGTAAGACATTATTATGGCTCTTTTGAAGAGGAAAATGGTATGATCAGATCTGTGTTTTAAGGCCATAGTTCTGATGGCAGTATAAAAAAAGGACTGAGAGCTGAAAGCTACTGAATTCAGAATATAGTCAAGAAAATCATTAAAATATTGTTACATGATTTTTTCTTCTGTCAGAAATGCCTGTGGTTCTTGGTCACGCCACTTCAAAAGAATGAAGAGGTAGACCAGACAGAGTGGTGGGCAGCAAAGCAAGGTTTACTGAGTGATAGTAAAGTTTAGAGTACAAAGTTCCCAAAGAAGGAAGCGACCCGAGGAGGTTGTCACCAGAGTTTCTAAGTCTAGGGGTTTTTATGGGTTTGTTAGTAGGCTATTTTAATCTGATCAACCCTCCCTGCGACTGTCACCCCATCAGGTTTTTGTCACCTATGTATCACATAGGAAAGGGGGATAGGGCTCCTTTCAGGGTCCTTTTAAGGGTGGTTTCCTCTTAGGGTGGGGGCCCCTTGTCCCTGCCTGCCTGCCTGCCTTCCAACTATCCTTTGGTCAATATTCCAGCCAAGAAAATATTGATGGGGGCGTGCCTGGGTGGCTCGTTAAGCAGTTGCCTTCTGCTCAGGTCATAATCCCAGGGTCTTGGGATGGAGCCCCCCATTGGGCTCCCTGCTCATTGGGCTCTCCGCTTGGTGGGAAGCCTGCTTCTCTCTCCCACTTCCCCTACTGTGTTCCCTCTCTCGCCGTGTCTCTCTCTGTCAAATAAATAAATAAAATCTTTGCCAAAAAAAAAAAAATACTGATAGCTTATGTAGGGTAGGGCCAGAGGGGATAGAAGATGGGAGTGGAGATGGAGCACTACAGAAGTGGAATTGGGATAACTTTCTTTTCCTTTAAGCAGGCAAGAAGACAAAAGAGAAGGAAGTGTTAAAGAAAACTGGAGTTTCTAGCTTGGGTGCTTGAGTGGATTTTCATACAGTTAATGGGAATAGGGAACCCATTATGAGGAATAATTGTTTTGGTTTTTTTTTTTGTGAAGAGTTGCAAATGAATCTATTTATACATTAAGTGGGACTTGCCTCTTTCTATTCTACTATCGTGACCTTTTCCTATTGCTTTAATGACAATGTTGCATCAGTTTTCCCTATTTTACATCTTTTTTTAAAAAGTAATCTCTACCCCAATTCAACATGGGCCCTGAACACAGGATCCCAAGATCAAGAGCTGCATGCTCTACTGACTGAGCCAGCCAGGCACCCCAACTCTTTTACCATCTTTTTTTTTTTTTAACATCTTTGATTTCCACTTTTCCACTGGCATCCTCCCCCTAAAAGCATGTTCAACTTGTGCCTTTCTTCAATGACAACATACTCTAGTCTCTCCTTTATTACTCCCATTGCCTCTACTTTTTTTTAACCACAACTTACCAACAATGCATTAATTCATTTATTTAATATTTATGGAGAGCTTTCAATATACCAGACATGGTCTATATCATGGGGAACAAAGTAAATAAAAGGGACAAAAATCCCTGCTTTCTTGGAACTCATGTATTGTTTTACTTACTCATTATTTTTTTCTTATCTGCTCCCATATTGTCCTGGAATTGTTCTTTTCAAAGCTGACATTGACTTCAAGACTGTTAAGTTTAAGTGCCATTTCTTGGTCTCTTTGACCTCTCTGCAGCACTTAACATCGTTGACAGCTATCTATTCCAAAGCCAAGACCTTATCATATCTATTGTTCATGCATTCCCTAGAGAACTTGAAGAATGTTTTGGTCCTAGTAGATATCCAACACATTTTAATAGGTAGAGATTAAGTTGAGGGCATTCCAAGAGCAAAAATGAAAGGGCAGGAAACCATGAGCCATTTTGAGGACTATTTAGTTCAGTTTAACCATAAGTGATAGAAAGGAATACTATGAAGAGGAACAATTGTATGCCAAAAAAACTAGATAACTTAGATGAAATACACAAATTCCTAGAAAGACAGAGACTACCACAACTAACTCAAGAAGAAATGGACAACTGAATAGATCTACAAGTCAATAGATCAAATTAGTAATAAAAAACTACCCACCAAGAAAAGGCCAGGCCCAGATGGCTTCACTACTGAATTCCACCAAACACAGGTGTCATAGGTACAATCAAGCCTGAGGTAGGAGGAGTTTATACTTTACCTTATCATCAATGAACTGCTGAAGGTTAGGAGAACTAAATAACTTAAGGGCAGGGTCAAATTATTTCCCTTTCCAAAAAGGGTTGCTGATAAATCATCTGGGTCAATTATACTCCTAAACCGGGCTAGATCCTGGCTCTGGATCTTCCAGGCCCAGGTTCTATGAAATTTATTACTTGACTGGACATTGAATATTAAGGCCATTGAATATTAAAGTATTCCAGTATTTCTGAACTGGAATGTGGTATCAGAAGCAGTCATAAATTTCTAAATCCAAGAATCACCTGCAAGAGGGCCTTGATACCATCTACCTGCCTAGAAATTAGTCTAAAAGTAGGTTATGCTGGTATGAAGTAGGTTGCTTACTGCTGCCTTGGGAAGCTAAATCAGGCCAATCTTGCTTTCTCTCTTTAGTAAGGAATCAGAACCACTCAGAAAATATGACCAAAGTTTATGGCAAACCATAGTCAAAATCATCATCCAAAATTATCTTACATATTATTTAACCCCAAAATTAGCTTTCTCCTTATACTTTACCATTTCTAATTCTGTAGAAAGATTTACTAAAAATATGAACCCAGATAATTCTATTGTCTCATAAAATTATATTACTTCTGTACATTGTCTTACTTCTGTTGTAGATATTATCAGGCTATGACCTTCTCAACTCCTGAACTTGAGGGCAGGAACACAACCTTTATTAGGCAGCAGTCTGCTCACTTTGAGCATATTCAATGCATATCAGTATGATTTTTCCTTCATGTTCTTCTCACTTCTATCTTTCTGCTTGGCAGCCTCTATGGAAAATCTAGTGTTCCATTTCCCCTATTATCTTAAGTCATTCATTTATCAAATATTTATTGAACATCTTCTATGTTCCAAATACTGACATAAGGGATGCATGGTTGGGTGGCTCAGTTGATTAAGCAGCTGCCTTCAACTCAGGTCATGATCCCAGGGTCCTGGGATTGAGTCCCGAATAGGACTCCCTGCTCAGTGGGTATCCTGCCTCTCCCTCTCCCACTGCGGGCTGCTCACTCTGCTTGTGCACTTGTGCGCATGCTCTCTCACTCTCTCTCTCTCTGTCAAATAAATAAATAAATAAAGTCCAAATACTGACATAGGTTCTTGGGATTTTATAGTGAACAAGATCCTTGTCCTCATGGAGTTTATGATCTAGATAATAAGGCAGATGATAAGCAAACAGATATGTAATGGTGTTGGTAAGTACTATGTAGAGTCAGGAGCTACAGAGTGACTAGGTTGATAGGTAGTCATCACATTCTACCGGAGACCTGAAAGAAAGAGGAAATTTTGCAGGTATCTAGAGGAAGGGTGTTCCGGACAGAGCGAACAGAAACTCTAAGAGATGAATGTGCTTGGTGTGTAAAAAATAGCACGAAAGCCAGTATGAAACACAGTGTACAGGGATGCCTGGTAGAAAATGAGGTTAGAAAAAAGGTGGGGGAGAAAGGAGGAGAAATAACAACTGACACCACAGAAATAAAATGTATTATAGGAGAATATTATGAAAAATTATATGCTAACAAATTGGACAACCTAGAAGAAATTGGATGAATTCCTAGAAACATAGTTTCATTCCTAGAAACTGAATCAGGAAGAAATAGAAAATCTGAACAGGCTGATTACTAAGGATGAAATTGAATCAACAATTAAAGAAACCCCAACAATCAAACAAAAGTCTAAAACCAATGGCTTCACAGGTGAATTCTACAAAGCATTTAAGGAAAAGCTAATACCTATTCTTCTCAAACTATTCCAAAAATTGTAAAACAAAGCAAAGCTTCCCAATATATTTTATGAGGCCAGCATTAGCTTAATGCCAAAATCAGATAAAGACATTACAAGAAAAGAGGCCAATATCTCTGATTAACACAGATACAAAAATTTTCAACAAAAATTAGAACTAAAGTCAACAATGCATTAAAAAAATCTTTTACCACCATCAAGTGGGATTTATTCTGGGATGAAAGGGTGATTCAATAGTCTCAAATTAATCAATGTGATACATCTTGTTAACAAGAGGAAAAATAGGGGTGCCTGGGTGACTCAGTTGGTTAAGCATCTGCCTTCCTCTCAGGTNTTGTGATCTCTCTCCCTCTGTGAAATAAATAAATAAAATCTTAAAAAAAATAAAAATAAAATAAAAATAAAAAAATCTTTTACCACCATCAAGTGGGATTTATTCTGGGATGAAAGGGTGATTCAATAGTCTCAAATTAATCAATGTGATACATCTTGTTAACAAGAGGAAAAATAGGGGTGCCTGGGTGGCTCAGTTGGTTAAGCATCTGCCTTCCTCTCAGGTCATGATCCCAGGGTCCTAGGATGGAGCCCCCTTGTTGGGCTCTCTGCTCAGTGGGGGGCCTGCTTCTTCCTCCCTCTCTCTCTGTCTGCCACTCCCCCTGCTTGTGCTCTCTCTCTCTCTGTCAAATAAATAAATAAATAAAATTCTTTAAAAAAATAAAATAATATTCATATGGAATTGCAAGGGACCCAGAATAACCTAATTAATCTTGAAAAAGTAGAGGAAAGTTGGAAGACTCATACTTCCCGATCTCAAAACTTACTACAAAGTTAACAGTAATCAAGACAATGTGGTACTGGTACAAGGAGAGACATATAGATCAATAGAAAAGAACTGATAGTCCAGAAATAAATCATACATCTATGGTCAATTGATTTTTTTTTTTTTAAGATTTTATTTATTTTGGGTGCCTAGGTGGCTCAGTGGGTTAAAGCCTCTGCTTTCAGCTCAGGTCATGATCGAAGGGTCGTGGGATCAAAGCCCAAATGGGGCTCTCTGCTCAGCAGGGAGCCTGCTTACTTCTCTCTCTGCCTGCCTCTCTACCTACTTGTGATCTCTCTCTGTCAAATAAATAAATAAAATCTTAAAAAAATAGATTTTATTTATTTGACAGAGAAACAGCAAGAGAGGGAACACAAGCAGGGGGAGTGGGAGAGGGAGAAGCAGACTTCCTGCTGAGCAGGGAGGCCGATGCAGGGCTTGATGCCGGGCTCCATCCCAGAACCCTGGGATCAGGGCCTGAGCCAAAGGCAGATGCTTAACGACTGAGCCACCCAGGCGCCCCATGGTCAACTGATTTTTGACAAGAGTGCCAAGACTATTCAGTGACGAAGAGTGTTCTTTCTGACAAATGATGAGACAACCAGGTAGCCACAGGCGAGAGAATGAAGTTGGAATCTTATCCTACACCATATACAAAAATTAGCTCAAAATGGACCCAAGACCTAAATGTAGACGCTAAAACTATAAAATTCTTATAAAAAAACATAGGGGTAAATCATGATTGGGATTTGGCAAAGGATTGTTAGATATGACACCAAAAGCATGAGCAATAAAAGAAAAAAAAAGAGATAAGTTTGACTACATCATGATTAAAAACTTTTGTGTTTCAAGGAAACCATATGGATCTCATTTAAACCTTATGTTTTAGTTGGCTTTTTCTGACACTGCTCCAACAGGAGAAGGATGGGAGATGGGGGAGTGATCACCGTATTATTGTGAGTTGGGGTGTAGAAGTTCATTTGTGTACTGGACTCCTTCAGCTTCTACTCAGCCTGTGTTGGCACCTGAGGTGGGGGTGCTTTTCATTACCTACAGGCGAAGATGTGAGTTCCAGCTCTTTACTAGGCCTCCACTGACACATCCCTGGTAGGGAGGGGTAAGAGGCCTTAACATTCCTCATGTGGACTCCAGTGACAACACAGCAGTGGGAATGGGTGACCTCTGGCCTCATTACTACCAGTAGTTGTGAAAGTCTTGACTCTCCACTAGGCTTCCTCTGATATCACACTGGTGGTGGTGGTGAGGGGAGAGGGTTAAACTACTTCATTACAGCCTGGCAAAAGTATAAGTCTGAGCTCTCCACTTGGCCTCTACTGACGTGGGTGGGTTTGGGGCCACAGTTGGTTTTTTTTTTTCCCCCTATCGTTTGGCTAGAGTAGGGCTCTTGTTGCTTACAAGTCTGTCTTGCTAGGCTGCCCTTTCTCAGGTGCTTTGGCTAAAAAGAGTAGGCTTTTGTTGGGGCTTTCCTTTTTTTTTGTTGTTAAGTAATCTCTACACCCAATGTGGGGCTCAAACTGAGGACTCCTAAATCAAGAGTCACATGCTGTACCCACTGAGCCAGCCAGGTGCCCCTGGGGCTTTCCTTTAATTTGTGCTAGTTGCTAGCTTCCAAGTCTAGGTTATAGGTGGTGGAAAGACAACCCAGATGACTCACCCCTGTTTTGTGCCTTGGGTCCCAAGGTCTCTAATCTACCTTCTCTCCACCTTTTAGAATCTACCTTCTCTCCATCTTTTAGCACCTTCCTATGTTTGTTTTCAAACTACAGACTGTTAAACATGAAGAAATCTTTGCAGATGATCCTGTTTAATCACCCTATTTTAAACTAGTAGAAAATGAACCCCAAGGTTACAAGCTAGTTCACTCAATGTTGGGAGTAGATTCCAGTGTTCAAAGTGTTTTTCAGTGCATAATATTGCCTCAATCTTAATGGCTTTGTTTCATTTGTTAGGTGTGTACTCAAATTGAAACTTTTTCACCCAGATGTTCAGATTTAGGGAGAAAACTTAAAACTGTATGTTTTGTTCAGTGAACAATCAAACTTAATTTGTAAATTAAATTTAGGAATCATATGCTATTGCATAGATTTGAATCAAAATAAATTTTTATAGAAGATACTGAATATCTACTTTATGTCAAACTCTGTGCTAATATACTTTGTAAAATGGACCTTGTTACCAACCAACTGGTAATGTTCCATTGCTAAAAGCTCTGACATGCAAAAATGTCCCAGGGGTTTTTATTTAAACAATGGTTATTAACTTGATGCCGTTCTTTTAGGAAAGTTGTTGGTTTCCCCATGGGATTTTGTGTTTGTTTAATTTTCTATTGGAGTACCTGTCTTGTTTTAAATCATTCATCAACATATGACTCCACTGAAATAACTGCCAATGGAAAATATTAATTTAATCTCTTTAAATAGTTGTTGTACAACTGAGTTTTCCAAGAGGATTTCCTAAATTGCTTCATAGTTAAGTTCAAAGGAGCTATTTCTTTTTTTCCCCAAGTACTGGGCAGATTCCAAATATAAAGCCATATTATTTAATCTGTCAAAACTCTATGCCGTAATTGGTAATTTCTCTTCCTAACTGCAAGTTAGGAAGGTCTCAAAGAGACTAATTCTGACAGCACTGGTTAGTATTTTTTTTTTAACGTAAGGCTAGGTTTGCACATTACAGGGCAGATTGAAAATATGGACAAAAATGTTCTGAAAACATTAATGATTCTACCAACCCAGGGACTTAATACCCCTTGACATCAAGGTGTAGCCTTCCAGACATTTTCCTAGGACATGTTTAAATTTAAATGTGTATGAATATTTTAGTAGAAAAAAACCCTCAGTTATGGCAATTATGCACTATTTAGCACAGGACCTGGGGCTCTTAGGCTATTAGAACGAAAGAAACATGTCATGATACATAACATTTGTTTGGGGGCTTATGTTATTAATCTTTTTTTAAGTTAACACTTTAGGCTTATGTAGGTATAAGCTTTTGGACTTAATTCATATCTTATACTATTCTACTTTGGTAGTAATAGGCTTTCAACCATAGGAAACAAATTTTTTTTTTTTTTTTTGAGAGAGAGAGAGTGCACGTGTGTGTGTGTGTGTCTGCATGCATGCATTAGGAGTACAGAGGGAGGAGAGAGAGAGAATCCCAAGCAGGCCGAGTACAAGCCAGACAGGGGCTGATCTTATGACTCTGAGATCATGACCTGAGCTGAAATTAAGAGTCAAATGCTAAACTGACTGAGCCACCCAGGAACCCCGTTCTAGGAAACATTTTTAACAACTAGATGAGGATAAGAATGAAAGAAAGGAGAAGGCAGAGAGAGACTGCTTGATTTCTAAAGTAATCACTGCTTGGGGTTATTTCTGAGCTATCTACCATTGCCTAAGTACTAATATCTCATTCTATTAGTTATGAATCAAGAAGTGTTTATTAAGCCTTGTAATCATTTTCTTTTTAAAATGTAGCATTTATGGGCGCCTGGGTGGCTCAGTGGGTTAAAGCCTCTGCTTTCGGCCCAGGTCATGATCTCAGGGTCCTGGGATCGAGGCCCGCATCGGGCTCTCTGCTCAGCAGGGAGCCTGCTTCCCCCCTCTCTCTGCCTGCCTCTCTGCCTCCTTGTGATCTCTCTCCCTCTGTGAAATAAATAAATAAAATCTTTAAAAAAAAAAATAAATAAATAAATAAATAAAATGTAGCATTTATGGGGCAACTGGCTGGCTCAGTCCATAAAGCATCTGCCTTGGGCTCAGGTCATGATCCCAGTATCCTGGGATCAAATCCTGTATCTGGCTCCCTGTTCAGCGGGGAGCCTGCTTCTCCCTCTGCCTCTGAGCTCCCCCTGCTCATGGTCGCTTTCTCTCTATCTCTCTGTCTAATAAACAAAGAAAATCTTTTTTTTTAAAAGTAGTATTTACTTTCTTGACTATAAAAAATGTTCATTATAAAGAATATGAAAAAATTAAAAGGTAAAGAAAGTTTAAATGGCCCATAACCTTACTAATCAGCAATAACTACAGATAACATTCTTATCTAGTTGCTTCTTGTCCTTCTTCTATGCATATACCTGTATTTTCACAAACTTGGAATGATGCTCTATAAGATCACATGTATTTGAAACACATTTTAAAATTACTATAAATTTTAAGGGGCGCCTGGGTGGCTCAGTGGGTTAAAGCCTCTGCTTTCGGCTCAGGTCATGATCTCAGGGTCCTGGGATCGAGGCCCGCATCGGGCTCCCTGCTCAGTGAGGAGCCTGCTTCCCCCTCTCTCTCTCTGCCTGGCTCTCTGCCTCCTTGTGATCTCTCTCCCTCTGTGAAATAAATAAATAAAATCTTAAAAAAAAAATAAAATTACTATAAATTTTAAATGACTATATTTTAAGATAAGCATAAATTGATATATCAATTTAAAGATTTTACTACATTTAGATTAGATTTTCCAATCTTTGACATTATAAATGCAGTGAGTGTGTTTTATATCTAATCTTTGCTTTAATTTCTATCTTCTTTGGGTAGATTTCTAGGACGGTAGTTATTAGATCAAAGGTCATGAGCTTTTTAAAGATTCTTAATATACCTTGCCAAAAAGTATCTTAAGAATTCTAAGTATAGGGGTGCCTGGGTGGCTCAGTTGGTTAAGCGTCTGCCTTCAGCTCAGGTCATGATCCTAGGGTGCTGGGATTGAGTCTCATGTTGGGCTCTCTGCTCAGGGGGAGTCTGCTTCTTCTCCTTCTCCTGTGCGCTCTCTCTCTGTCTCTAATAAATAAACAAAATCTTAAAAAAAAAAAAAGAATTTGAAGTATAGTTTTATTCTTTTTCTTTTTTTTAAGATTTTATTTATTTATTTATTTATTTGACACAGAGAGAAAGACAGCAAGAGAGGGAACACAATCAGGGGGAGTGGGAGAGGGAGAAGCACGCTTCCCGATGAGCAAGGAGCCTGATGCAGACTTGATCCCAAGACCCTGTGATTATGACCTGAGCCAAAGGCAGACTGCTTAATGACTGAGCCACCCAGGTACCCTTGAAGTATTGTTTTGAAATTGTATTTCAGTTTTTATCATACAGATAGAGGGATTCCAGGTGATATACTGCTGGACAGGTGGAAAATGTGTGTTTATAATAGATAGCACATCCCCTTATTAAAGTTGCTGCCACTTGTACAGAACAGTTCTACTAAATGGTACATTTCTGGAATGAATCATTATAAGTTCTAGAAATAAATTAAGAAAACCATACTAGCAACTGGAGTAGAAACATTTTTTTTTATTAAAGATTTTATTTATTTATTTCACAGAGGGAGAGAGATCACAAGGAGGCAGAGAGGCAGGCAGAGAGAGAGAGGGGGAAGCAGGCTCCCCGCTGAGCAGGAAGCCCGATGCGGGCCTCAATCCCAGGACCCTGAGATCATGACCTGAGCCGAAAGCAGAGGCTTTAACCCACTGAGCCACCCAGGTGCCCTGGAGTAGAAACATTTTTAGTAGTTTATCAATTATAGGCTTATGCATGTCTGAGAAGATGCAGCTGCTTTCATTGCTAATTAAACTGCTCTAATATTAAACAAATGTTAAAGAAGTAAAATAGTAAAGAGAGTATCTACCATCAGGAAGGCTAAGTGCTCCACAAAGAGGTCTCATCTCAGGCTCTGTGCTGTTCCCCAACCATCCATCCTGGTTATATCTAATTAACAAGAATGGTCATTTTCTACCGTTATGCTCAAACTTGCAAAGAACTCTCCTGATGGCAGTGCTGGGTCAGTTTCCTTCGCATTTCACAAAGGGCGTCCCATGCATCCTAATCAAATTGCCCTAAGATTCATGCTTTCTCTCACCATCGTTTTCTTTTTCCACTCAAAATATGTCACTCTCTTCACAACAGCCACTGAAGAGAATATTCTCTTGGAGAACTCAGAGCATAAGTAACCATAACTGTCTAGAATACCCAATTCACAAAATATTTGATTTGTAAATTGTAATTAAAGCTTTAAATTCAAAGTGTTTCTGAAATTGGTGAAACTTCAAAATGGAGAGTCAAACAATGAAAAAGGAGTCAATATATTCTCTTTAAACAGCCAAAAATAGCCTTTAAACACAAAAGCAATTGTGTGCCTTGCTTGTTTTGACAACTGTTCAAGTTTTTTTTAAAGATTTATGTATTTATTTTTAGAGTCAAGTAAGTTTTAATTGAAAATAAAAATGTGAAAATTCTGCTACACAGCTTATAATCACAATGCTTAGTACAGTATATTATACACAGAAAATGTGACTTTAATGCGTACCACCAGCAAAAGTATCTCACCCTTTTAAAAAATAATTATTTATGTACTTTAGTTGAGGGGGTTTGGAATAGGGGGAGAGGGAAAGAGAGAGAATCTCCAGCAGACTCCTCTCTAACCAGAGGTAGGGCTTTATCCCAGGACCTGAGATCACAACCTGAGTCCAAGTCGAGTCGGATGCCCAACCGACTGAGTCACCCAAACGCCCCTAAACATTATTTCTAATACAATATTTAAATCCCTTTGGGGGTGCCTGGGTGGCTCAGTCGGTTAAGCATCTGACTTCAGCTCAAGTCATGACCTCTAGGTCCTGGGAGTCTGTTTCTCCCTCTTCCTTTGCCCCTCCCCCACTTATTCTGGCTCTCTTTCTCTCTCAAATAAATAAAGTCTTTAAAAAATATCGAAATCACTTTGTATCTCATTGAAATAAAAGTATGGTTAGTTAAACGTCTCTTCAGAAATATTCTGTCCTCTGACACTATCGTTTGAATAAACTAGTTTCCAAAGAGCTTTTTCCATACGTGGTATCATCCAATCCTTCCTATAGCCACCCAAATAGGTACTACTCCCATTTTTAAAGAAAAGAAATGGGGGCACCTGGGTGGCTCAGTTGTTAAGTGACTGCCTTCAGCTCAGGTCAAGATCCCAGAGTCTTGGGATGGAGCCCTCCTGGGAGGAGCCCTCCTGGGAGGAGCCCCCCTCTCCTACTCCCCATGCTTGTGTTCCCTAACTCTCTTGTCAAATAAATAAAATCTGAAAAAAAAAAAACAACCCGACCTGAGCCTAAACCAAGAGTTGGATGCTTAACTGACTGTGCTGCCCAGCTGCTACCAAAAGTTTCTAACTTTTTTTTTTTTTTTAAAGATTTTATTTATTTATTTGACACAGAGAGATCAGATCACAAGTAGGCTGAGAGGCAGGCAGAGAGAGAGAGAGGAGGAAGCAGGCTCCCTGCTGAGCAGAGAGCCCGATGCGGGCCTCGATCCCAGGACCCTGAGATCATGACCTGAGCCGAAGGCAGGGGCTTTAACCCACTGAGCCACCCAGGCACCCAGTTTCTAACTTTTTAATGTCCTGTACTTGGAACATACTTTTGTTATACAGATTTAATATCACATACTTCAGATATCTTTCCCAGTTTTCCTGGGAAGTTTGCTTGACTGATTTCTACAACAGACTTGCACGCCCCTTTGCCATGGTAACATCCTGGTTGTTATTTCTATACAACTGTATCTTAAGTTTGGGAAGATCGACTAAATGAACAATCCTTAACTGTGGTGTCACCAATCTTTCAGTGTGCATGTTGATTATATATATGACTCACTTCCATCTCTTTTTCTTCTGAAACTATCATGTATGAAATCATCATAATGTTGGTTTTTTAAAAGATTTTATTTATTTATTTGAAAGAGAGAGAGAGCAAGTGCAGGGGGAAGGAACAGAGGGAGAGGGACAAGCAGACTCTGCTGAGCACGGAGCCTGATGCAAGTCCTGATCCAATGACGCTGAATCATGACCTGAGCTGAAATCAAGAGTCAGATGCCTAACCAACTGAGCCACCCAAGTGCCCCCATAATGTTTCTTTATCATATACACATCACATTCATCCCGCATGATTGTTTTTTAAAGATTTTATTATTTGAGGGTGAGCACAGGGTGAGGGGCATGAAGGGGAGCGGAGCAGAGGGAGAAGGAGAAGCAGATTCCCCACTGAGCAGGGAACCCAACATGGGGCTCCATCCCAGGACCCAGAGATCATGACCCAAGGGGAAAGCAGTTGCTTAACTGACTGAGCCACCCTGGGGCCCCTTGCATGATNGAAGGAGAAGCAGATTCCCCACTGAGCAGGGAACCCAACATGGGGCTCCATCCCAGGACCCAGAGATCATGACCCAAGGGGAAAGCAGCTGCTTAACTGACTGAGCCACCCTGGGGCCCCTTGCATGATATTTTTAAATTAACTTTCCTTGGGTATANAAGATTTTATTTATTTATTTCACAGAGGGAGAGAGATCACAAGGAGGCAGAGAGGCAGGCAGAGAGAGAGAGGGGGAAGCAGGCTCCCCGCTGAGCAGGGAGCCCGATGCGGGCCTCGATCCCAGGACCCTGAGATCATGACCTGAGCCGAAAGCAGAGGCTTTAACCCACTGAGCCACCCAGGCGCCCGCATGATATTTTTAAATTAACTTTCCTTGGGTATAATTTATATAAAATGTATCCACTTAAACTACACATTGTGATGCACTTAGATAAATGATACACCCACATTTTGGGTGTTTTTTAGATTATTTATTTATTTATTTGAGAGAGAGAGTGAGAACACAAGCAGGGGCGAGGGTGAGAGGGAGAGGGAGAAGCAGACTCTGCTGAGCAGGGAGCCTGACATGGGCTCCATCCCAGGACCCTGGGATCATGAGCTGAGCAGAAGGCAGACACTCAACTGACTGAGCCACCCAGGAGCCCCTCCACATGGTTTCTAATTTGGAGAAATGGGTGACCTGTGTTTAATCCTAAACTGGTCACTTGCATAAGTTACCTTAACTTCTAAAAGCCTTGATTTGTCTCCCTATAAAATGAGGATGATGATCTCACAGAACTGTAAAGGTAGAGTGAAATAATGAACAGTAAGTGTCCAGAATATAGCCTATTCTCAATTCACCTTTTTTTACTAGGTGAGATAAAAAATAAACTTCATATTTCTAAATTTCTCCCTGGGGTCTTTCAAATAGAAATCTATGAACTCATCATTTCTTCCTCAGTTCTGACTATTCACCATATTCATTTGTTTTATTATTTTTCTTTTTGACATCCTGCCTCATGTTTATTTGTATAAATAGCACTGGGGGACACCAGCCCCATGCAAGCAGAAGCCCGGGGAGGGGATGGGTGTAACACCAGAACTCGTATCTTCACACTGGCAGATGGAAGCCTCTACACTAGAGCTGTCGTGTGGGCTTGGGAGCACCTTTGGGAGCCTGAGCTACAGGCATAGCCTGGGCCTTGGTTTGAGCCTTGGCCTTTGGCCGATAGAGCCTGAGATCTTTAGCAATATGGCACCAGCACGTTTCCTGGGCTTGGAGTGATGTAGGCAATGGGGCAATGTAGGCAAGTTGACTGAGCTTGCAGCTGCCGCCATTTAGGATCTTGGGTCTGATCTCCTTGGGCTTGACTAGGGCCTTCAGAGCCTCAGCACGTGCATTCATGGCCTTGGTGGAGTTGTCCTGCACCTTCTTCAGGCCCTTCTTGCTATGCTTCCTGGCAAACACATGCTCCTCAGGATCTTGGGGTCTATCCCCTTAAGAGATTCTGATATTTGTGACCAGGGTTTTTTTTTAATGCCGTCCCTGTGCCATTTCTGTGACTGGTTGTGTGTGGTACAGTTCTTGGACTTGGCCATGTCTGCATGAAGCCTGCAGCTCCTGAATTGTCTGGGACTGCCATATTCATTTATTCTTTATGTCAGAGGCAAAAGCAACACTGAAAAAACAGCATGATCTTATATCTCATTTGCCCACAACCCTCAGAATTTTCAGTGTATCCTTGTTAGCCCTGACAGGCATATATGGTTGCGTGTACCTTTTACTCTGCCACCAACCACTGCCAAATAATTTCTAAAGGACAAAGTTTCACAAGTTATAAAGTAAGTCTCACAACTACACATTTCCTTAGGCAAAAACTCACAGAAGCTAATGGATAGCTTCTATAATTGTTCAAGTACAATTCTAAGCACTTGAAGCAGGTTTTTTTCTTTTTTTTTTTCCTTTAAACTCCCTACAAGTGGGGGCTCCTGGGTGGCTCAGTGGGTTAAAGCCTCTGCCTTTGGCTCAGGTCATGATCTCAGGGTCCTGGGATCGAGGCCCACATCGGGCTCTCTGCTCAGCAGGGAGCCTGCTTCCTCCCCTCTCTCTGCCTGCCTCTCTGCCTACTTGTGATCTCTCTGTCAAATAAATAAATAAAATCTTAAAAAAAAAAAACCTCCCTACAAGTGTGTTAGGCAATGTTATTGAGCATCTGAGAACACAGGCAAACAACTGTATGTGCTAAATCACCTGGCTTCATTTTGATCCTAAGTTCTTACTCCAGTGAGTAACTTGTGAATGCAATCTGATGTCAGACATGGAGAAACACAGATGACAGTGGCTTTAGGCTGTTCTTGATTATGCCTGGGATATATATTCGTTGGAGGTTTTCCCCCACTATCTTTCAGATGCCTGAAAGGAACTCTGAAAACATCAATACCCCGTTTTCCTGCTTCCTACCTACATTTCTCTAAATCATCTGATCTGAACTTGATTTGCAAGTATTAGGACTGGTGTCGACTGTAATTAACAGACATCCTGTTAGCTGTAATTAATTACAAGGCAATTTGAAATTAGCAATACTTTGACGGTGATTCCAACCATTTGTACTTTTTAACTGAACTCATCTCAAAAAATTTTTGTCCTGTCATGTCCTTGCTCCCTGATTTTTCTTCAGCTAGGCACTTCGCAATTCAGGGGCATTCTCCTTTGAACAATCTATTTACCTATTCCCCTTCTTGTCACTTCCACTTGGGTGAGGCTGGTGCATCAAGAGGAAGAAGTGCCCAAACGGTTCTTCAGGATCCACCCTCCCTGTTAGGTTCTCAATGGAGAGAGACTCAACCGGCTGCCTCCGGATGACCAGGCCTAGACGCAGCCCTAATAAGAAAATACCCTGGGTTCTCCGGGTCCCAGTCTCTGCCAGGCCTTCGGGATCCGGCGACTCCCCGCAGGGCGGAGGTAGAGACGGAACACGCGAAGAGGAGGAAAAGGAACTGCCACGGTCGAAGCTCCCACCCGGCGCGCTCGGGCTCCAAGGAGGCGTGGCCTCCAGAGCGGAAGCAGAGGGCGGGCGGAAGCAGAGGGCGGGCGGAAGCTCGCTGGGGTGGATACGCATTGGGCGGGGAATCAGCGAGGCGGGGAGAGCAGGGGTCATCATACGTCCCCAAAATGGGCGGTTAGGCTGCACCAGTCCGCTCTGGAAGAAAGGAGCCCCCTCCCACACACACACCTCTACGGGAGGAGAACGCACTCGGCGGCACTTCCCATCCTCTCACACAGCCCAAGTGACCGGTGCGGGTCTCAGCCAGATAGGAGGCAATCGAGGAAGCTTGTTTTCATTTTCACTTTCCCGATGGTGCCTCAGACTTGGAGTGGAGAAGGTGGCGGGGGCCCGCCCAGGCGTCACCCTCTCCGCCCCCAGGCCGGCCTCCTAACCGCGGCAGGCGAGGGCATACAAAACGCTCCCCTACTCCAAGATTTCCACCTCTGAAACAGTACGGGATAAAATGCGAATGGACCGGGGTCTCGATAAATAACTGAAGTATTCCCAGCCCCCAATTACCTAAAAATATTGCTCCAGTTAAGTGGTTAACTTTTCTTCTTTTAAGTAGTAAACCGGACCCTTAGAAATACATACCGGTGTGGTGAGTTTGAAAGCAGCTGGATAGGGAGTACCTCAAGAAAAGCAAAGACAAGATTTTCCCTCCCTCCCAAGTTGTTAAAATGTAACATGGCTCCACTCTCCTTGCAAAGGATCGGTGTTTTCAGAGAATTCAATTTTTCTGGCTTTGGAACAGCTTCTGAGTGAATTCCTCCACGTTTAGTTTAACTTAAGTCTTGATTGTGTCATCTACCCCAATGCTAGACCAAAGAGTTAAAGGACCAAAGGAGACTAATAAACCTTTAAAGGTGGGGGGGTAGGTGTATAATTGCCTATGCAAAGCATACTTTAACTGAAAAACTGTAAGAGGAAAATTAAAGTACCCTGACATTTGAGATTCCTAAAGACAAGCACTCAAAACAATATACATACAATACTGGACTAAGTCACACCCAGGATGGCAGCAGCTTTCTGTTGGTTTCCTCTTTCTCCACACCTGTTACAGTGCTGACAACCGCTCAGAGGACAGTGAGTGGCTTTATCAATTCTTTAAGGATGCTCCATTCAGTAGCCAGTGGAAACCCACTGGTAAGCATCTCTTCCTAGACCTCATAAACCACAACCACATTGTCTTTGATCACTGGCTCTGAACAGACGCTAAAATAACCCCTTTGAAAATACAATATATATACTATATATCACTCAGAGACTAATACAGTAAATACAGTAAAAGAATCTTCCTAGAGAATAAGAAAAAATATAAACCAAAACAACAAAAAACCTCAGCTTACTTACCCGAAGCATTCTTTAGCTTCTGTAACTGCAAAATGTTTGGTTTAGCAGCTCTTTCTGCCCATGGATCCTGTCTTCATGCTTTAATAAAACCACCTTTTTTGCACCAAAAAAAAAAAAAAAAAGTTTGGTTTAACCAACAAATTCTGTGCTAGGTCCAGGGAAAAGAAATATATATCACAGACACTAATAGGGAAGATGGGCCTATAAATAGAAAAACAACTAATTCAGTGTTACATGTTTAATAAAAGCATATGCTAAGTATAAAAGTAGCCTTATCAAAAGAGTGACTAATTCTACAAGTTTGTGGGGATGAGTGTGTAAGAAAAGGTCTGACTCAGGAATGATGTCCATTTGAGGGCATATCTGAAACAATGAAGCATAAGCAGAAATATTAAAAAAAGCTCATGAAGTAGACATTAATAAATGACTACAAAATGCTGATTGACAGCACAGAAGAAATTAAAATATAAAGAGGCACAGAAATCTATTAATTTTAAATTGGCAGCAAAAAGATTAGTTGAAAAATGGGGCCAGAGGAAAGAGAACTCCTTTTACTCAAATCTTAAGTAATACAGAAATCACAATAAAAGCCCTTTAGAATTACAGTCCAGGCAAAACCAGCGTTGTTATATTGGTATATATTTCTCCAGGTTATGTATTTGGAACTGACATTGTTTTCTATAAAAATAGACTCTCCACACATTGAGGCAGTAAAGGAAAATGTCTGAGTGAGCTGGCTTTGGCAGTCTGGTGTTGGCTGGGCCAGAATGCAGGATCCACCACTTCCCACTTGGGAAGTTACTTCTCTTTATTTCAATTTTCCCCTCTGTAAAATAGGTCTGTAACTTTACCAACTGTCACTGGAGATTTAAATGTCAGAAGGGAGTTTTTGTGCATGGGAAAGAACCCAAAAAGCTTCTTGTTTTTTAATTGATATTTAAATTCATTAGTGTTATAAATTCTAAGCCTAGCCATTACTAGGTATGTAAACACAAATCCCAAATTTGTTTAAAAATTTATAAATTTTATGTTAAAAATGAAACACTTTCACTTGTTCTTTGCATAATGCCCAGTGAACTAATATGACATAGTAAACTTTCAACTTAAACACTATTATAGGGCGCCTGGGTGGCTCAGTGGGTTAAAGCCTCTGCCTTCGGCTCAGTTCATGATCCCAGGGTCCTGGGATCGAGGCCCACATCGGGCTCTCTGCTCAGCAGGGAGCCTGCTTCCTCCTCTCTCTCTGCCTGCCTCTCTGCCTACTTGTAATCTCTCTCTCTGTGTCAAATGAATAAATAAAATCTTAAAAAAAAATAAACACTATTATAAATGTGATAGAATTTTCTTAAGCATTACATATTAAAGTAACAAAAGCATCCAAATCCAACAAATCAAACTGTCTTACACATTTGAACTGTTTATAAACTTAATTTATTAAATTCCCTTAAAATATGTCAAAATCACACATTGCTGTATCTGATTGTCTCAGGTACCTCATGCCCCTAATAAGGCAGATTTACACTCTAAATCATCTTGGCCCATTTTCTGCCCAGTCCGGAGCACTTACAGAGTATTCCTATGAGTCCTGAACACTGAAAGGATACTGGTTAGAAGAATGGGCTGCCAGCCAGACTGCTCTGGTACTAACTGGCTGTGTGACCTTGGTTAAGTCATGTAACTCTTTGTGCCTCTGCTTTATCACCTGAAAGTGGGGGTAGGAACAGCACACAACTCCCAGAGTTGCTGTGAGCCTTACCTGAGGTAGTGCATGCAAAGCACTTAAAACAGTGTCCGGAGGGTACTAAGTGCTGAACAAATGTTATGGTGTTAGTGTAAATCTACTAGATCAAATTCTCTTAGGCATCTGTGCAGCATAAAAATCAAACCTATACATTAGGCCAAATTCACTTAAGCAATGAAATATTCACTACAACCCTAATTGGTCAAATCCTAAATATTTCAATTAAGGATGCCTGGGTGGCTCAGTTTGTTAAGTGTCTGCCTTCGGGCTCAGGTCACGATCCCGATCCCGGGGTCCTGGGATCAAGCCCCACATCTGGCAGACTCCCTGCTCCACAGGGAGTCTGCTTCTCCCTCCCCCTCTGCCCCTTCCCCCCGCTTATGCTTGCGTGCACGTGCTCTCTCTCTCTCTCTCTCAAATACATAAAATCTTTAAAAATATGTATTTCAATTAAAAATCAATCTAATGTCAGAGTTTTTACCAATCTGTGAGACTCTCTAAAATATCCCAAGTGTCTTAAATACAGAGAATACGTACACAAGCAACACAGTGAGTTAAAAGTTTGTTACTACATCTTTTAAATAGAAGTTGGCATTAAAATGATGTTAATTTCGTCAGCATATGTATGTTAATGGCGCCACAGTCATTATCCAATGACATTATCCAAGGAAGAGGGCAGTAGATGTGTTTTGGTACTATTAATCTGATATGTTCAGGGTTCAGTCAAAGATATGAGATTGGGGTTATGGTTTGGGGATTTTTGGTCAAAGATTTCAGACAGGGGAAGGTTAGGTGGGAGAGGAAGGAGTGCACCTTCTGAGGGTTCTACTGGGTCTGCCAGTCCCAGCTTGTAATTGTTGGGAACTTGTAATAGCTTGTAATAGCTGGGAACTGCCTGCCATGTGGTAGGAACTCAAAGCATTTCAGATGGGATTTATTTTTACAACCTAGGGCATCATATATGCCCTGCAAGTTTTACCTTTGCCTGATTTTTATGGTAACTACTTTCAACTTTTCCCTGCTTGATTTGAGAGGATGGAATTGTACACTTTCCCACTGGAGAGTTCAGCTAACCTCTTTGCTTTTTGAGGATAATTAAATTCTTTACTTTTTAAATATTTACTTTCTTAGCTATCAAATAAAGAGATTAGTGTCATTATAATATCATACGATTGTCATAAACCTTAAATGAAATTTTGTGAATCATAATGTCGGATATATAGTAAGTGGTCAGTAGATTTTAACTATTATTATGTGGCTTTTTTCAATTTTCTTTAAACATCTTCACGTTCTTTAAATATTTTATTAAAATGTAAAAGAACAGCGTCTTTCAATCAAAGCTCAAACTTGTACCATCTTATGGTAAGACACTGTGTTAATTTCCTATTGCTGCTACAACAAATTACCATAAACTCAGGGACTTAAAAAAAACCCCACAAATTTATTATCTTACAGTTCTGGAGCCCAGAAATCTAAAAAGTTCTTACTGAACTAAGACCAAGGTGTTGGTAGTGGGCCACATTCCTTTCTGGAAGCTCTCTGGGAGAATCCATTTCCCTGCCTTGTCCAACTTCTAAAGGCCACCTGCATTCCTTGGCTCATGATCTTTTCCTCCAGTAATAGTATCACTCTGACCTCTGCTTTTGTCGACATATTTCCTTTTCTGACTCTGACTCCCTCTTTAAGGACCTTGTAATTTCTCTGGGCTCACCTGGATGATCCAGAATAGTCTCCCTATGGCAAAATCCTTAATTTAATCATATCTGCAAACTCCCTTTGCTAAGGTAAACTATTCACAGATTTCAGGAATTAGGACCTGGTTGTCAGGAATTAGCCATTGTGTCAGCCATTATTCTGCCTGACACAGATACTATTCCTGAAATTACTGATGATGAAACGAAAGTTGGCATTATGTATCGGCAAAAGGATGAAAAAAAGATTATTTCACTGTCCTTTAAATAGACCTGGGTCAAATGCTAAGAGCATTTGAAGACAAAACCTTTGGCTATTTGTTTCCTTAGAATTGGGCAAATTTTTAAATCTAAAGGGTTCTAAGTATCTTCCAGGTATTCCAGGTATTATATGCCATAAAAATATTTATATACAGAGAGTCGAGACCAGAGGCCGAACTCGGAATCTGACAAGATGGCCGGGCTGCCCCGCAGGATTATCAAGGAAACCCAGCGTTTGCTGGCAGAACCAGTTCCTGGCATTAAAGCAGAACCAGATGAGAGCAACGCCCGTTATTTTCATGTGGTCATTGCTGGCCCCCAAGATTCCCCCTTTGAGGGAGGGACTTTTAAGCTTGAACTATTCCTACCAGAAGAATACCCGATGGCAGCCCCTAAAGTACGTTTCATGACCAAAATTTATCATCCTAATGTAGACAAGTTGGGAAGAATATGTTTAGATATTTTGAAAG
>LNAC01000119.1:3580640-3628615 GCA_002007465.1 Ailurus styani
AAAAATATTTATATACAGTATCATCTCATCTCTCTAGAACATGGCAACATGTTCCTAAGCTGCTAAAACTTAGTAAGGGCCTATGCATGTACACACACACACACACACACACACACACAAGCTGTCCCGAGTAGCTAAATAGCTGACAAAAAGTTGTACCAAGACTCCTGTGTTTCACTCACAAGAAAACCTTAGTTACACTCAGATCCCACCACTTGACATGTGTTCTATTAACCCTATCTTATTTCCAACCCTTGGCTGACCTGAAGTAGGAAATTAGAAGGGCAAGAAAGAAAGCTCTAAGCAGGTAGATTGACAGAACTAAGAAGACCTGAAGAAACATATCTCAGTCAATAATGTGCCATAGTCAAATGAAGTAAAATCTCAGTCAATTTTGTTTTAAAATAAAAAAATAATAAAATCTCAGTCAATAATATGGCATAGTCAAATGAAATAAAATTATGCTAAATCTGTGTATTTAAGTCAAGAAAGGATGGTGGGGAATAAGAGGTGTTTTAAGTAGAATCTATTAGTTCGAGAACTTTTCAACTTCACTTCTTCATATATATTTTTTAAAAGACTACTTGATGTTTAGACTCCTGTTTATGATAGAATTCTATGATTTCAGGTGACAACAATAGCTTGTCACCAAGGGGACAATCAGAAGTGCTATGTATTCTGGAATGCACTTACTGTATTTATTACGATGACAACTACTACAGGGAATCTAGCTTATTATCATCATTTAAACACCTCTATTGTCTAGGACAATTAACAGTAAGCAGGCAGAGCAATGTGCTTCAGTAGAGTCAAAGGCATCACTTTTTTACAACCAGAACAGCAACTAATATTTGATGCTTTAATCTAACAAGCAGTTAATAAACATGTGCCAAGCATTGCGTTAGGTGCTTAAGTCTTCATGAGAAATGAGCTTATTTTCCATGTTTCATGGGAGCGCAATAATTACATCAAAATTTAAAAATGTATAAACGTTTTGATCCAGAAATTTTCCCCGCAAACTGTCCAACACAAAGTTTCATGCAAGTGCTCAAAGGTATCTGTGCAAAGATGCTTCCTTATGCATATTGTTTGTAATAGTAAAACACTGGAAATTATCTATACAACCATCAATAGAATAAGAGAGACCTATATATACCAACATGTAAAGATGGCAAGATATAGTCCTGGGGCACCTGGGTGGCTCAGTTGGTTAAGCAACTGCCTTTGGCACAGCTCATGACCCCACAGTCCTGGGATAGAGTCCCACATTGGGTTCCCCCTGCTCTGAGGGGAGCCTGCTTCTCCCTTTCCCTCTGCCTGCCACTCCCTCTTTGTGCTCTCTCTCTCTCTGTCAAATAAATAAATAAAGTCCTAAAAAAAAAAGATACAGTACTAGATGACAAAAGAAAGTTTTAAGATAGCACATTTTTCTTTTGTTGATATAGAGATATAAGTATGTGCAAAAAAATCTCAAGGATATATAACAAAGTATTTTTTTTACAACAAGGTATTAATAAGGGGAAGGATTATGGAGATTTTTTTCCTTTCTACATTTTTTTTTACAATGTTCACTTAAAAACAATAAACATCACACAGGAGAAACCACAAAGGTAAAACAAATAGAGTACTACAAAATAAAAGGTAAGAAATTAAATAAGTTTTAGCAATGTTTTTATAAGAAAGTGTTGAAATGTTATTTAAAACAACATGTTGGAGTGCCTGGGTGGCTCAGATGGTTAAGCGTCTGCCTTCAGCTCAGGTCATGATTTCCAGGTCCTGGGATCGAGCCCCATGTCAGGCTCCCAGCTCAGTGGGGAGTCTGCTTCTCCCTCTCCCTCTGCCTCTCTCCCTGCTTGTGCTCCCTCTGCCTCTCTCTCTCTCTCTCTCTCTCTCAAATCAATAAATACAATCTTTAAAAAATAAAACATGTTTTCCAAGAATTTGGACTAGATAAGGTGTTTCATCTGTGGTTTTCTGACCCAGTAGCTAGAAACTGAACTTTCAGTTTCCCCTTTCTTCTTCTGCTTGGTTATGGCTTTCAAAAAAGCTTTTCACCTGAGCTTGCTCTTTAAGAGCTCTGGATTCAGAACATGGGATAATAGTGCACACATGCCAATTTGTTTACCGAGAGTCTCTCAGAGAAAATCATGTGCATCTGTCTGTTTACTTTTCCTTGGAACCTAGAAGGTCACCTCTAAAAATAATCTTGCTCAGTGTCAGAGCTTCTGTGACACAGAGGTACATGCCTCACATGCTCTCTGCAGTTAGTGCCCTATGCCAGGCATATCCAGTTCCCAAAGGACTGAGACCAGAGAAGGAGGGGAAAGCACCTCTCAGCTGAGCTGTCCAGTTACTAATTTAATTTAGTAATGGCACAAAGGAAGCCCTTCAAAAAATAATACACACCTTTTCTCATGGCTGTCAGTCTACATTAATGATGTTGAACATTTAAATGTTGGTTGGCTGTTTGTATTTCTTCTTTTGTGATATTTTGAAGGAAATACGTAGAGAATTTCTCAACCAGAGCCCATGCTATGGTTATTTGACTTTGCAACAGGCACATGTGGGGGGCCTAACCAGCCTTTACCTCTTCTAGTAAGGCCTGAAGCTCTGTTGAATGGGCAGTCCTGAGAAACTATGCTTGTACATGGGGAACATGCTCCATTTGCCCTGGCCTTCACCTCATTCCTCCCAGCTTGCACCTTTTCAATAAACCCTGCTGGGCTGGGACCCATTGTGTGAGTGGGGCAAGTGAAGAGAAAGAGAGAAATCAGAAGTCTGCCGTCCAAGTCAGAAATATTGAAAGGGGGAAAAAAAAGTAAGAAATATTGAAAGGCCAAACTAGAGACATGGGCAGAAGAGAAATGAATAGAAAGATGGTAACTGAAGAGTTGGAATCTATGGAATTTTATAGCTGGTTGGATCTAGGATGCAAAGCAGTTCCTCACATTCTGGAAATTTCCTAGAGTTGTGCCATTATGGAGGAGATGCCCCATACTGGACTCTGAACTCATCCTCTTGTCTCTCCAGGGACCACAGCAACAATTGTTTTGCCATCTAATCTTCAATTGTTCACTTTCATTGATTCCTTTCCATTTAACCCTATTCAAGAATCTCTCACATTTAAAAAACAAAACAAAAACAAACCTTTCCCCTTAAGAGGTGGTGGGAAGAGTAAGCTACTAACATCCTCATCTTAAATGTTGGGAGTCAACGGGCGCCTGGGTGGCTCAGTCGGTTAAGCTGCTGACTTCAGCTCAGGTCATGATCCCAGGGTCCTGGGATCGAGTCCCGTATCGGGCTCCCTGCTCCACAGAGAGCCTGCTTCTCCCTCTCCCTCTGTCTGCCTCTCTGCCTTCTTGTGCTATCTCTCTGTCAAATAAATAAATACATAAACTCTAAAAAAAAAATTTAAAAAAATGTTGGGAGTCAAGAAATACTATGATTAATGGAAAGAAAAATAGAGCTTATGTAGGTTTTGTGGCCAGTGGATGGTGACACAACCACTTTGGATGACGAAGAGAGAGGTGTAAGTGAACTAAATTCTCATTTAGCATAGCAGGAAGTTAATAGATAATGTCTAAGTCATAAACCAAGAAACAGTCATTAGGAGGTTAATTAGTGATAAGGAGGTTACCATGACACAGAAGCAGTTCAAAGTGGTTGCTTCTGGGCTGGCAAAGTGTGGTTCAGAGGATTTTTGCTTTTTTTCTTTAACCATTTGCATGTATTTCTTTGATGACATTTTAAAAACTTTTTTGAGGGGGCGCCTGGGTAGCTCAGTCGGTTGAGTATTTGCCTTCAGCTCAGGTCATGATCCCAGGGTCCTGTGATGGAGTTCCACATCAGGTTCCCTGCTCAGTGGGGAGCATGCTTCTCCCTCTGCATGCCTCTCTCTCTGCTCATGCTCTCTGTCTCTCTCAAATAAATACATAAAATTAAATAAATAAATAAATAATCCCCCCCTTTTCTATATGGTAAAGAGAGAGGCCTCAAAAAACCCCTCCCTAAACTTGTATCTCATGGTTTACTACTGTCTCTCCTCTTCCTTTTTTTTTTTTTTTAATATTTTATTTATTTATTTGTCAGAAAGAGAGAGAGCACACAAGCAGGCAGAGTGGCAGGCAGAGGCAGAGAGAGAAGCAGGGTCCCCGCTGAGCAAGGAGACCGATGCGGGACTCAATCCCAGGACCCCCGGATCACGACCCAAGCCGAAGGCAGCCGCTTAACCAACTGAGCCACCTAGGCATCCCATCTCTCCTCTTAACCTTAAGATATATTCCTTTTTAAAAAAATTTTAACTAGGCTCCACGCCCAATGTGGAGCCCAAGGTAGGGCTCAAATTCACCACCAGGAGCTCAAGACCTGAGCTGAGATCAAGAGTTGAACACTTAACCAACTGAGCCACCCATGTACCCCAAAATATATTCTTTAATATATAATAATAGTAGTAGTAGCTAACATTTACTGAATTACCGTTATGCGCCACACACTGTGCTAATTGCTTTACTTTCATCATCTTGTTTAATCTTCACAGTGAACTTATTGCAAACACATTTTGAAGGAGTTTTCTTTTTTAAAGTTTTATTCATTTAAGTAATCTCTACATCCAACATGGACCTCGAACTTGAAGTTTTCTATGTTCACCATCTACATTTGCTTACCATCCAGTCTCCCCTCAACCCACTGCAGACTGGTTTAGATTGCTCTCAAAAAGTGTACCCATAACCTCCCTACTGTTGAAATTAGTTATACTGTCAGCATCTTTACCCCTCCTCCTATCCTCTCTTTGCTTCCACAAGACACTTTTTTTGGTTTTTCCTCCTGCTTCTCTGGCTTCTTCTCAGTCTCCTTTAAGATTTTTCTTCTCCTACTTAACTCCTAAATGTTTGTATGTCTCAGTTCCTTCTTCAACCTGCTTTTCCTCTCATTTTATATCTCTTTGGAGTATTCATATACCCCTATTGCTTAAGTTACCACTGATGAAACTCAAACCTCTGTTTCCATCCCAACAGTTCCTTCTCCTCGGCCACAAACCGAAAGACAACTGTCTATCAGACATCCTGATCTGGGTGTCCCACTGGCACCTCACTTCCACATGTCTCACGTGAAATGCATCAATATTCCTTCATACTTGCCCTTTCTTGTGTATCTCTCTCTTAATGACTCTACCATCCACATAGTGGCCCACTTCCAAACATATTATCCTTGATTCTTTAGCTGCTTTCCACATCTAAAACATCCAATCAACCACGTCCCAAGTCCCATGCAGTCTCCAACCTGGATTTCTTTCTACCCCTCCTTATCTAGGGGGCCATTACTTTAATTTGCACTGTCAAATTACCTGGACTGTGGTAGCGGCCTGCTAATAGGTCTCCCTGCCCTCTCCTCTTTGGTTCCCTCCAGAGTCCATTCTCTACCTTCCAAGCCAGTGACTCTTTCTCATATGCAAATCTCATATGCAAATCTCCTCTGCTAAAAGGATCTAATGGTTTCCTGTACCCTCAACCTAGATTCCAGGTTGCTCACCTCTGTCTCATGCTACCTCTGGTCTAGCTCCAGCCACACTGAACTGCGTGCAGCCTCCCAACTCTCTCTCCCCCAGTTTCAGGCATTTGCTTTCCCTACTCCCTCTGCCTGAGATCATGCTTCCTATCCCATTCTCTTCCTTTGTGATTCTTACTCGGGGTCTTTCTTGATTTAGCAGAGGTTTTTTCTCTTTAGTAGAGGCTTTTCTGACCCCAAAGCCTGAGTTAGGTTCCCCTGTGTGCATTCCCATTGAACCCTATCATAGCACTACCATACCATTGAATTTACCTGTATTTTCTCTGTCTTCTCTCACTATGCAAACGGTATTCTCTCACAAGTGCAAACTGTTAGGGGGTAGATGGTATACTACCCAACCTGGCAGAAAGCATCAATTCACTGAATGAATTATGGGAGGTGGTCCTATGGATTGGAAAGAAAATGGAGTCTCAATTCAGACAAACCTAAATTTTGGTTTCTTCTTCTGAGTCTTTTTTCCCCAGATGTAAAATGTAGATCGCAGTTCTTTCCTCACAGAGTAGTTGTGAAGATTAAAGGAAGGACCTAGCACAGGATGTGGCCACAGAAGCTTGGAGTCAGTGTGTGTTCTCTTCCCCCCACTGACAGCAACCAGGGAACCTGGTTTGAGGGGAACAAGGATGAATTCAGAGGTGGGTTATGTGGGAGGAAGGGCCAGAAGGGAGCAGTAGGTGGGGCCTGAAGCTGAAGTGGAAGTGGGAGGTATAGGTCTGGGGGCTATCAGTTTAGGAGATGTGAGCTTAGGAGTAAATGAGATTGTTGAGACTGTGCCAGGGAAGATTCAGGCCTAGGGAGCAGTAAAGAGATTTGCCTTTGCAAAAGCAAGAGGAGGAGGAGGAGGAGGAAGAGGAGGAATAGCCTGTAGGATGTTAGAGGAGAACCAGGATGAGGAGGAAGAAGCAACAGCATGACACACTGCAGAGGTTGAGGAGAGAGTGCCCCTTAGCATGGACTTAATGAGGTCATTGATGTCCTTGGAAAGAGTGTTGATGACTGCTTTGTGTGGTTAATCATTTGTTCTAGTTCAGAGTAGAAAGGTTGGGGGGGGGGCATGTAGGACTTGGAGTTCCAAAGCAAAGCCATCTGAACAGATAAGGGGGAGGGAAGAACTGAAGATAATAGCAGCAAACAGGGTTCATAAATTAACCACAGGGCTGAGCTGGAGTGCATGCAAGTATCTAGATGCCTGGGCCCTTCCCTACTTCTCACTGCCACCCTCACTAATTCCTGCCCTGCTTAAGAATACCAAGGAAAGAGTGCCTGGGTGGCTCAGTGGGTTAAAGCCTCTGCCTTTGGCTTGGGTCATGGTCTCAGGGTCCTGGGATCGAGCCCTGCATCGGGCTCCCTGCTCGGCGGGGATCCTGCTTCCTCCTCTCTCTCTCTGCCTGCCTCTCTGCCTACTTGTGATCTCTCTGTCAAATAAATAAATAAAATCTTAAAAAAAAAAATACCAAGGAAAAACCAGGCACAGGTGGCAAAGAGTGGTGGAAGCATATAGAGAGAGTTAGTTTTTTAATAACTACCATTTATTCTTTTCTGTGTGGCAGGCATTGTGCTAAATGTCTTGTGCACATTACCTCTCTTACTATTCACAACAATCCTTTAAAATACTGTCATAAATTTATTAATGAGAAAACTAAGGCTCAGAGAAGTTAATTAACCTGTTGGAAGTCAACTGGTAAGTGATGAACTAAGATTAAAATTGGGATCTTTGACTCCAGAGCCCTTGCTCTTTACTGGCTTGAAGGAGGGGGGAATGGAGTGAGGGGGAAGGACCTGGAGAAGTCAGTTTGAGAGTTAAGGGAGAGACATCTCAAGGCTTCTGGGAAGTTAAGGAATCTGTTTTGTGTACACAACTTACTTCCCTTACTCCGTCCCACTAAGTAGTGAATCAAGTTTACACTAAAGGCGAGAACCATCTAGACCTGCATAGTCCCATAACACTTTCTGCACTGATGGAATGTTCTCTATCTGTGCTAATATGGTTGTCACTAGCCACACATGGCTAATGAGCAGTTGAAATGTGGCTACTGTGATTGAAAAACTAAATTTTAAATTTTATTTTAGCTTAAATTTAAAAACTGATATTTGATTCAGTTATTGGGAAATTTTAAGTATATTTTGAACAACTTAGTCTATGAAACTACTCTTTCCATTTAAAATTTTGTGAAATCTAAATACAGTGAGCATCTGAATTGTTATTTACTATACATGTAATATACACTAGATTTCAAAGACATATAAAAGAAATGAATGTAAAATAGCTTATTAATTTTTAATTGGCTACATGTTGAAATGACAATATTTTTGGTTATTATGTTGGTTTAAATAATTATGTTTTTAAAATTAATTTATTAGAAATTAGAAAGTTAGAAATGTTAATTAGAAAACAAATTTTAATGTGGCTACTAGAAAGATGTTAATTAAATGTGTGGCAGGTGTTATATTTCTGTTGGACAGCCTTGTTTTAGAGGCAGGGTCCTGGCACTAACAGAAACTTCCATTAAGTGGTAGGGTTGGAAGGCCTTCCCCTGCCTTTTACTACTCTAGGCCTCTCCATTCTTTCTTCCCTTCCATCCTTCTTATTCTTCTTGCCCTTGAAGTAGGGAAGGTATTAACTAGCCAATTATACCCCTCAAGAGTGTTCAATTTTAAAAGATAGGAGAGATCATGTGGACGTTTCACATGAAGGAGTGACTCACTGTCATTGTATTTCAAAGCCTTAGTGAGGAAGGTATTTGGCCTTCTAGGAGTTTCTGTTGATAGGTACCAGTGGCATCTTTTGTGGACTTCCACTATCTCCATTTACATGTTCTGACCATATTAGTACTCATAGTTGTCAAACCTTGAACCCCAGTTTTTATGGTTCCAAAATGTGTACATATAGTAAATTATCAGTTCTGCTTATGTATACAGTTGACTCCTTACTGGAAGGGATATGTTCTGAGACCTCCAGTGGATGCTTGAAACCACAGATAAAATAGAACCCTATATACTGTGTGTCTCCCTACATATCCTATGATCAAACTTAATTTATAAATTTGGCAAAGTAAGAGACTAACGATAATACTACAATAGAATAATTCTAACAATTACTGTAATAAGTTATATAAGTGTACATATGTGCCTTACTTTCACGATACCTTATTGTACTGTATTCACCTTTCTTGTTATAAAACTGACATGATAAGATGCCTATGTGGTAAGATGAAGTGAGATGAACGACACAGGCTTGTGACATAGCATTAAGCTACTACTGACCTCCTGACGATTGTCAGAAGGAGGATCATCTGCTTGCATGGGTAAATGAGACCATGGAAAGCAAAACTGCAGATAAGGGGGGACTACTGTAATGCTACTCTCCCTATTCCTAAAAACATGCCTTTCGGAGGAGTCGAAGGGATCTGCAGCTGCAAACCCGTCTTGCTCAAGCCATGAATCAGAGCTGTCATCACTGGGTGAGAGACTAAAATGCTAAAGACTGTACGTCTCTAAAGTTGGCTCTCTGGAGCCACTATTAAAAGGACATGTTGTAGAATACCTTATTTATTTTTGATTTTAAAATAAAGTAGTCTCGATTTCTTTATATGTAAATGAGGGAAAACAAGAGAGGACATTTGGTTAGACTCATATTGTTGCTGAGAAGATTAAATGAATTCAGATATGTAAAGTACTTAGACCACTCTCTGGAACGTAATAGACCCTCAACTCTATCAATGTTAACTTTTAATTTAAAATAGGTGTAGGATACTCCTAAATTTCAGAATCTAAGCAATCACATATCATGGATGTCTGATTCCGATTAGACTATTTATTGGAAACATACTAGACTATCTCACCCAATAGAAGAAAAAGGTTAGAAGAAGGTTAGAAGAGCTGCATACAGGTGGACCTCAAGCAACTGAATGCTGCATGCACTCTCTGTCTTTTGTCTTTGTACTTCTCTGTGTGTTGACTTCATTCTCACTCACTGTAAATGGGCTTCTTCACATGGCCAGAAACCAATAACTGAGGGTCTACCTCTTACACCTTCCCTACTAGAGAGACTCTTTCTCAGTTACAGTTAAAAAAAAAAAAGAAAAGAAAATCAAAGGTTAGGACTATGATGGGCACCTATCTGCAGTTAGGCATTCATCCTTAAACCAATAAACTTTGGTGGTGGGAGCCAGGACATAGAAGACCATGGTTGCTCCTTTTGGAATCCCATAGTTGGGGTTGGGGTAGAGAAGCTCCCAAATGTAAGAGAGAGTGCTGGGCACATGCTCAGCTGGGGCTGGCTGAAGAACAGTCTGGCCTCAGCTCAAAAACCACAGCAGATCCCAAAGGTGCTTCAACGTGAAGCTGTCAGTTAACTGCTCCTCTTGCAACTGGTCACTAAGTTCTTTCTTGAAGGGGCATTTGAACAGCACACCCATCTGTGGTTGCCACAGCCCACCCCTGTGCCACACAGATTTACTTCTACCCACAGATCCAGGGAGCAGGTGCTCCACTTGGAGCGGTCTGAGCTTTGGTTAACCATATCCTTCTTCGGCTGGGATGGCTGCACTTGTCCATCCAAGTTTGCAATTCAACAATAAAGTGCCAAGAGGCACCCATGTGGGCCACCTGAATTCTACACATATTCTTCCCTGTCCCATAGTGTAACAGGAGCCCTGCCTCCACCTGCTGATTAGGGACAATGACCTCTGCCAAGATGGTGACTTTTCTTGCCTGCTGGCCCCTAGACACAGGAAGCCAAGGTGCCCAGGTAATAGCTACAGCTTGTAGTTCACTGTGTCCAATGGCAAGAGTGCATTCCTGTATCATGCCCTAAAACCCTGCAGAGCCTGAGTTGCAGGGATGGACAACATAAAATCTTCCAGTGGGTCATTGGAGTGATGGTAAGTGGAGTCCTTCCTGCTTCCACTTCTTGGTTCCTAGGCACTTATTTTCTTCTTCCCAAGAACACAGTACCATATAGAAGCCTCTGATTCAGTGCATATGCTGCATCCTGGAGGATTGCCCAGTCATTAAGAGTCCCTCTCCAAGGTAACGTTTCAGTTATGCTTTCAGCAGGTCATCCCATCACTCTACCAGGTCAGCAGCTTCTGGATGCTGCAGTGAATCCCGAGGTTATGGCCCCATATCCACACCTCCCATGTTCAGAACAGGGTCCCCTGGTCAGATGCTGTCATGTGGGTTTTCATGCCTGTGGATCACTCTGCAAGCCCCTGGAAAGTGGAAATGGCTGCAGCTCTTGAGGACAGGAAAAGCAAATCCATATTCGAGTGTCTATTTATGTGAGAATGAATCTCTGTGTCTTCTGGGGCCCAAGAGGCCCAATTGGTCTACTTATTACCAGTGGGTCTCCTCAAGGTGTAGAGCCATATAATGGGCTGAGTGTTGGTCTCTGTTGCTGACAGGTTAGATATTCAGAGGTAGTAAGAGTGAAGCCAGCTTTGATAAGTGGGAGTCCATGCTTTTAGACCCATATGTAGCTTCTGTCTCTGCTACTGTGGCCACAGCCGCTCATGTGCCCATTGTGCCAGTTCCAATGACAAAGCTTGCACCCACAATTGAGCTGACCCATCTGTAAACCAAGGTTGGACTTTTTCCTTCTCCTTCAGCTGATTATACTGGATGGCCCCTACAGCCATAGGTATGAGCTGAGGGAGGAACACTAGTGCCCTCATCAGGTCCACTGTGTCCCAGTCAAGTTATGTGGGGATTTAAGGGTGATTATCAACCTGTCAGCCAGAAGAGGAAGTGGGTACAGTTCCTGGGGGGCGTGGGAGGCATCTGTTGCCTTGAAGAGAAGCCTCTGCAGTGTCTTCCTGCACAGGGAGGGGTTGGCCACATCTGCAGATTCTGAGGTCCAGGGAAGCCTGCAGAGCCACTATCTTTGAGGGTATCCACCCAGACCCTCCTATCCCCTGTTTCAGAGTCCCAGCTTTTCTCAACCAGGGTATAATGGACCTGCTATGGCAGAGCATTCCACTGTTTGGGGGGCTCTTAACTGTCGAACCCTGAATTTGGTCCTAGTGGTACTAGCTTTTCTACTTTATAAGCTATCAAAGAGACCTGCTGGCTTTCATATTTAGCCATAACTGTCTGTTAATTGACCTCCATTTCCAATTTTTCTTCTGTAGTCTGTCAATGCAACTATTGATACCCAGCCAATTCCATTATCCTTATGTGTAGTCTCTCCTTCCCTTGACCACCTGCATTCAAAAGGGTTTGAATCAAGGCACCTGGGTGGCTCAGTCAGTTAAGTGTCTGCCTTCACCTCAGGTCATGATCTCAGTGTCCTGGAATTGAGCCCCACGTTGGGCTCCCGGTCAGCAGGGAGCCTGCTTCTCCCTCTCCATCTGCCCTCCCCCTGCTTGTGTTCTCTCACTCTCTCTCTCTCTCTCTCTCTCTAATAAATAAATAAAATCTTAAAAAAAAAATGAAAGGGTTTGAATCATCTCACCCACCAGGGCAGACTCCATTGGGATGCCACTTCCAAGTCACAACTGGTGATGTTTTTAGCAACTGGACAACAACCACTTTTATCTGAGACTACCTGTGCCCGCATACTACTTGAATGGGGTCCTCCTAGCTAGCAGGGAGGTATGTGGTCCAGTTCCTAAACTGACATTGTCATTTTAGACCATTTCCAGGACCATCTGTGTTGATGGGTTCTCTGGGCAGCAGACATCAAGGCAGAGTTAGAATTGCAAAAGATTTATTGCTGGTAACATCTATTAAAAGAGTAGACATGGTAAATCTTTAGACCATGATGTAGGTCTGACACCTGGGAAAGGAGAGGGGAGAGAAAAGAGGACTAAGTAGCAAGAGACTCAGACAGAGTAGGAAGCAGCTCTGAGAAAATCTTGGACAGCTCATAGAGGGGACCCATGCTGGGCAGAAATGTCCAGGCACTAATATCTACGCTGTGCTCAGGCACTGACAGAGAGTTTCCTGGGAAGAAAGTGGCCATGGTGTGCAGTAACTAGAAGAAGGCAGAAGAGGGCTTCTTTTTATTTTTAAAAAGTCACAGGTCTCTGCCTTTGGCCTCTAAATAAACTTTTTTTTTTAGGTTTTATTTGACACAGAGAGAGAGAGAGAGAGAGAGAGAGCGCGTGCACACAAGCAGGGAGAGTGGCAGGCAGAGGGAGAGGAAGAAGCAGGTTCCCTGCTCAGATGCTTGACTGAGCCACCCAGACAGCTCCTGAAGTGGTCCATGTTTTAAAATAAGTAATCTATCACTCAAGGTTCACATTAAGCATCTACAAAGAGCAGAACTTGTACTAGGTCTTTATGGGGATTTTTTTAAGGAGAATAAGGGAGTGTCTTTGAGAGTTTATCGTCTTCTTAGAGAGTAAGATGCACACAGAATTAGAGAATTAGTTTATAATCAATAGCCAGGTTACCTTTAGGGTAGGGAATTAAAACTTATTTAATCTGTGTACACCCAGAATCTTTAATGTCACCAGGAGTATGGTATTGGAGTTTCTTCTATATTGGTCAACCAAGTGAGAGAATGAATTAATGAATAACAAATACATTAAAAAATGAATGCTGGGGGCACCTGGGTGGCTCAGTGGGTTAAAGCCTCTGCTTTCGGCTCAGGTCATGATCTCAGCGTCCTGGGATCGAGGCCCGCATTGGGCTCTCTGCTCAGCAGGGAGCCTACTGCCTCCTCTCCCTGTCTCTCTGCCTGCCTCTCTGCCTACTTGTAATCTCTCTCTCTGTGTCAAATAAATAAATAAAATCTTTAAAAAAAATAAAATAAAAATAAAAAATGAATGCTGGATGAGTATAAGACATTTGAGACTAGGGAGTAATATGGGATAGCTATAGAACTGGCAATATCATTTGTAATTACATTTCAGTTACAATCTACAAGTTGATGAGTCCTGAATCCTTACCTCTTTCATGAGTTTCAGACAAATATTTACAATAGCAAACTTTATGTTGACACATGGATGTTCCAAAGATACCCGCAACAAAACACATTCCAAATAAAATTTTTGTAAAGATTTATTTATTTGAGAAAGAGAAAGAACATGAGCAGGGGGAGGGGCAGCAGGAGAAGGAGAGAATCCTCAGGCAGACTCCCTGTTCAGTGCAGAGTTCAAAGGAGGCCTTGATCTCATAACCCTGAGATCATGACCTGAGCCAAAATCAAGAGTCAGATGCTTAACCAATTGAGCCACCCAGGTGCCCAAAATACATGTAAAATTGAACTCATTTTTCTACTAACCCTATTCTCTTTCTCCTGTTGCTAATGCCACTCAGAGCAGAATCTTAGAAGTCTTTCTAGACTTCATCCTCTCCCTCAGTCTTCACATTCAATTTATTATTAAAATCTTTTTATTTCTATTTTTTCAACTGCTTTGGAATTTGATTTCTCCTTTCTCTGATTTCCTTCCTTCTGGCCCTTCTTCCTTGTCACTGTCAAATTTAGTTTTCTAAAATGTTAATTTAAATGTGCTTCTGTTTTCCTTTATACTGTCTCAGAGGTCCTCACCACTATAGGATAAAACCCACATTCCTTGATTAGCCTGACTTGAAACATCTTCAACAATCTGGTCCTGTCTACATCACTTACCTCTCTATAAAGCTGGAAGCTCCCAGTGATTTGGAGACTTTTTATTCTCATCTTTTTCATTCCAGTGCCTCACAGTTTGGGGAACCTAATAACATTTTCCTAAATGAATAAATGAGGAGACAAGACCTGAACTGGGCTTTGCAGATTGGGCTACCTGGATAAAATATAGATAGAAATATCTGGATCCTTCAAACAAGTATTGGGCTACTAAGTTGAATTATTAGTAGAGATTCCTTGTCATTAATTTTTGTATCTCCATGATCTGCCAAGTACTTGAGACATAGGAGATATTTAATATATATTGGGTTAATTAATAAATTAGTGAATGCTATTATGTATTCGGCCACAAAACAATATTTCTTTCAGGAAATGTAATGCTCAATTACAGAGCAAATTATGTGAAGAAGAGACAAAAACTCCATTAAGTCTTTGTGAAGAGGCTACAATGCTGACCAGATATCAGAGCAAACAGAACAGGTCTTAAGCCAATTTAATCGAGCAAGTAAACTTCTTATTGACCAGAATATGGACCTACTATTAGAGAGGACACCTGTCTTCCTAAGGTCAGCAGCTCCAGGATTAGTTTATTAACTGTAACCAGATCTGGTTACAGATGCTGCCAAAACAGGGATATCCCAAGGAGTTGTTACTGGAGGCTAATTTTGGATAAATACCTCTTAAGAGGCTTTAAGTCTTTCAAAATGAAGACTGTATGCTCTAATAAGTCATAAATATTATTGGAGTTTCTATTTCCAGTGAACAGTTAAACTCATATTTTTTGTAGTTGGGATATGTAATAGACATGCTGGCATTTTAATACTTACATTGAGGTTCCGAAATTAAATATTTTACAAGGTCCTAGGAATTTATTTGCAAAGTACTCTGTTATGAAAAATGACCCTGGTACGACACAGTCACTCCCTTCAGAGAACTCACAGGTAAATTTATTATTTTTTTTTATTTATTTTTTACAAGGTCCTAGGAATTTATTTGCAAAGTACTCTGTTATGAAAAATGACCCTGGTACAACACAGTCACTCCCTTCAGAGAACTCACAGGTAAATTTATTATTTTTATTTATTTATTTATTTTTTTTAAAAGATTTTATTTATTTATTTGACACAGAGCGAGAGAGAGATTACAAGTAGGCAGAGAGGCAGGCAGAGAGAGAGGAGGAAGCAGGCTCCCCGCTGAGCAGGGAGCCCGATGCGGGCCTCGATCCCAGGACCCTGAGATCATGACCTGAGCCGAAAGCAGAGGCTTTAACCCACTGAGCCACCCAGGCGCCCCTCACAGGTAAATTTAGTTAGTTAAAGCTTCTGCCAGCATGACTGTAGCCCAGAGAATAACAAGGAAGGCTATCTCCAGTTGCCATTTGCTCTTATCTGCTGCTTCTAATGCCTAATTTGGAGAAATTCCATTTTGTTGCAGGTTCAAGTCTCTGGGTTATCTTACTCCTGGACTTTCCTGCAACTGTTGGATTCTCTGGAACTTTCAAGGAAACTCAGTTGTTCATGATATAGAGCCTCTCACTCAAAATACAAAAGGGTAAGCTGGTTAAAGTATCAACGGTCGAGATTTCGTAAAGCTTTGTTCTTTTTTCTTGACAGGAAGAATATTAATTGTCCTTATCAATTAGATGAGGAGATTAAACCTTCATAATAACCTTGACTAGTCTCCCCTCACTATGCTGGACTGCAGCAAAATGCTTTCTACTCTCATACCACATGAAATGGATTTTCCTGATTCCAGTTTAACTGGGCTAGAAACGTCAACAAATAAAGCTTACATTTTAAAATGAGATGGTTTTCTTTGACCCTCTGGGACAGAGAATGGATATATACAAGGACGGAGGCCAACTTATTCATCCTAGTCACCAAGAGGCTTGGAGCTTTAGGGAAAGACTTCCCCAGAGATGAAAGGTTGTCATTTACAATTCTCTAAAAAATTAATAAGGCAATTTGATTTTTAATACTTCTGCAATCTCAGTGTAGTGACTTTTTATAGCCCTGAGCTATGTGTTTAAATGCACTTCAAAATGTCAAAGTGGGCCTTTATACATCACCCCTTCCTGCTGTTTCCAAAAATGGTTTCTTTCTTAATTATCTACAGACTTACAAGCTCATTTGAAAACAACTTGAAATGCTCCTGATCAGTTGTAAGCAAAGCTGATCACTTGCTGCCTTCTGAAAGTTAGGAGCAAATGCAGCCTGGCTGGAGTTTGTAATCTATGAATATTCATGAAAAGCAGGATTGCTTAGTGGTTAATAGCACCAGCTCTGGAATCTGGTAACCTGGGTTTGAGTCCTGGGTCTGTTACTCACTAGCTACAACACTTGTGCAAGTTCCTTAAACTCTCATCAGTGAAAAGGGAACAATAATAGCACCTACGGAGCATTAACATAGTGCCTGGCACAGTCATACGTGCTCGGTAAATCTTATTAGCAAAAAGAAAATAAGCATCAGCATCAGCAAAATATTATATCAATGAAACTTATTAGTTCCTGAGGATTAGGTCCTGAGGATACAACAATGTGTGAGATATGGGTTGCATCCTTTCCAGGCTGACTGGAGACAAGGGATATATACAAACATACATTTATTAGACAGGTAAGGTAAGTCCAGGTGGCACAGCTATGAGAGAGTGAAAGGAAGATCTATCGAGGAAGACAGGTGCTTGACCTCAGTAGAAGGGCAGGATCCACATATGCTGACTACAAGGCTGAGGGCATTCTCAAATCTGTCACAACTGCATAAATTACTCTTCTTGTCAATATCATCGAACATCTCAGGTACCTCAATGACTAAGAATTCATGGGGCAGGAAGGTAGGAGGATTTAAAAGGTTATTGGCTTTTTTTTTTTTAATGTTTTCAGTTTGGTAATTTGAAAACAAAGATTTGTTACTAGTTTAAAAATACTTTTCCTTAAGTAAATATTCTGTCGAATGCAGAACAGAAATAATTCTCTACCACAACAAAATAAAAAATTATGTATGTGCCATATGTACTTAGGTTTCTTTAGAGATAACAAACAGATATGATCCTTGGCCCTGAGATACAGTCAAAACTCTGAATCATCCAAATTTATATATCATGATTTAATAAATTTATATATTATGATGTAATAAATCATGCTTAAGGAAAGGTGTGTGGTCCAATTCAGTCCAGGGGAAATATGTGAACTTGACTAGTGTGGTGGCAACGAAGAAGGGAAGTGTATAGATTCAAGATCTTTATAGACAACCTATTTTAGGGGCAGCGGGGTGGCTTAGTTGTTAAGCATCTGCCTTCAGCTCAGGTCATGATCCCAGGGTCCTGGGATCGAGCCCCGCATTGGGCTCTCTGCCTAGCAGGAAGCCTGCTTCTCCCTCTCTCACTTCCCCTGCTTGTGTTCCCTCTCTCACTGTATCTCTCTCTGTCAAATAAATAAATAAAATCTAAAAAAAAAACAAAAAGACAACCTATTTTAGACATGATATACTGTAAGGAGAACAAGGTAGCAGATAATATTTTCCAAAAGACTCTACCCTAGAGACAATAAAGGTATTTGATACTCTATTGTAACCAGAAACTTTATGAAAAGATAGTAAAATGATATACAAACACTGACATGTTAGGGAAAGAACTATTGGAATATCTCTCTTGGTACCCTACTCTTTCATTTTTTAATTCGTTAAAAAATGTATTGTGTTTCCTACTATGTTCCATGCAGTATGTGTTAGGTAATGCATATGTGGTTGTGAACAAAATAGATATGTTTCCTTCTATCATGGAGCTGGAAGAAGACGATGATAAACAGGTAGGCAAATAAATCACCATGTAATTATATAATCATCTACTTATGTATCCAGGAACTAAGTATTGAGCACATATAATGTGTTGGGGAACATTTTGCATTCTCAGGATACAATGATGAGCAAAAGTAGACCATCCCTGTCTTCATGGAGCCTACATTCTGAGGGAGACAGCTTACTCAAAGAGTCACACTAAAAAAGATGAAGTTCTAATTGTGTAAGAGCTATGAAGGAATATATAATAGGGAAATATGACCTCACAAGGAGGTCAGAGGAAGCTTCCCTGAGGAAGTGAAGAATGGATGGAGAACTGAAGGATAAGGGAGACTAAGCTGGCAAAAGGAAGGAGAGGAGAGCATTCGCAACAGAGGGAAGAGCATGTAACTAAGGCCATGGTCTGTCTCAGAGGCTGAGAGACTGTGAGTGTGGCTAGAAGAGGAAGAGTAATCCACAAAGGAAACAGAGAGGGAGCAGCTTCAGATGAAGGAACAAACTCAGAGAGTGTTGGTCATGGAAGCTATGGGAAGACAGTGTTTCAAAGAGGAGGCCATGGACAGGAGTCAAATGCTGCTGAGAGGTTAAGAAATATGAGAACTGAAAATATCCCCTGGATTTCACAACATGCAGGTCATTGGTGAGCCCAGTGGAATGATGGGCCAGAAGCCAGAATGGAATGATTTGAGAATGAGTAGAAGGTAAGGAAATGTAGGGAGCAAGAGTATAGATTAAGAATTGCATTTGGTCACACGTAATGGATCCTGATGACAGTTGCTTAACTAAATAAGGTTATTTTCCTCATATAACAAGAATGATGGAGGGAGACAGTTAAGACTGGGGCAGTGACTCCATGATGTCACCAATGTCCTAGAGTCCTTCTTTATGCTTTGTCATTCCCAGTATGTGGCTTTTTTCCCATTGTGCATGCAAGATGGCTGCTAACTCTCAAGCCAGTGTTTCAGATAGGCAGAAGAAACAAACATCAAGGGGTAAGGTCTGGTACCTAATACCAGGAAAGCAAACATTTTCTGTAAATCCTCAGCTGACTTCAGCTTACTTATCATTGGCCAGAACTGTGTCATATGGCTACTCCTAGCAATAAGGGCCACTGGGAAATGTAGCTCTTTAGTTTGACTCATTACATTCCTAACAGAATCAGTTTCTATAGAAAACAGGGGAGATGGATATCGAGAAGGCACCCACAGCAGCTACACAGCATGTATAAATCATATATTGAAAGTGTCCACAAGGAAAGGAGATTATAAGATGATAGTTGGAGGGGTGTGTGTGGGATTGAGTGACCTTTTAAAAAATTGGGGATGACTTGAATGTATTTAAAACTTGATAAGAAGTGTCTAATCAGGAGAGAGAAAGTTTGAACATACAAGAACAAGAAAGGGTAACTGACAGTGTAATGTCCCTTAGAGGAAGGGAATGGAATCTAAACAAAGAGAAGAGGGATTAACTTTAAAGAGCATTAAGGATGGGCTCTCTGTTGTAACAACAGGAAGGAGGGAAGTAGGCTTATGTATTATATTGCGAAAACGGGGCTTCTATTTCCTCTATTGTATAAGGGTAGGTTTGCTATTGCCAATGATAGAAGGGAGTGAACAGGGCTTTGAGAAGTTTGAGATGTTGAAGGCTGAAATCACCATTGTGGGGCAAAACTGACTTAAATATAAAGGGCACAGCTTTTTTTGCAAAGGGTTTGCCACCAGAACACAGGTGTCGTGAAAACCACCGCTCAACCTAAACCAAAATGGGAAAGGAAAAGACTCACATCAAACATCATCATCATTGGACACGTAGACTAGGGCAAGTCTACTGGTCATATGATCTACAAATGCAGTGGGACCGGCAAAAGAACCACCAAAAAATTTGAGAAGGAGTATGATGAGATGGGCAAGGGCTCCTTCAAGTATGCCTGGTTCTAGAATAAACTGAAAGCTGAACGTGAACATGGTATCACCACTGATATCTCCCTGTGGAAATTTGAGACCAGCATATATTATGTGACTATCACTGAGGCCCTAGGACACAGAGACTTAATCAAAAACATGATTATAGGTACATCTCAGGCTGACCGTGCTGTCCTGATTATTGCTGCTGGTGTTGGTGAATTTGAAGTAGGTAGCTCCAAGAATGGGCAGACCCATACGCATGTCCTTCTGGCTTACACACTGGGTATAAAACAACTAATTGTTGGTGTTAACAAAATGGATTCCACTGAGCCACCCCACAGCCAGAGGAGATACGAGGAAAATCATTAAGGAAGTCAACACCTACATTAAGAAAATTGGCTACAACTCTGACACAGTAGCATTTGTGTCAATTCCTGGTTGGAATGTTGACAACACGCTGGAGCCAAGTGCTAACATGCCTTGGTTAAAAGGATGGAAAGTCACTGGTAAAGATGGGAATGCCAGTGGAACCACACTGCTTGAAGCTCTGGATTCCATTCTGCCTCTAACTTGTCCAACTGACAAGCCCTTGCATTTGCTTCTCTAGGACATCTACAAAATTGGTGGTATTGGTACTGTGCCTGTGGTCGAGTGGAGACTGGTGTTCTTAAACCTGGCATGGTGGTCACCTTTGTGCCAGTCAGTGTTACTAATGAAGTAAAGTCTGTTGAAATGTACTATGAAGCTTTGAGTGAGGCTCTTCCTGGGAACAAGGTGGGCTCCAATGTCAAGAATGTATCTGTCAAAGATGTTTGTCGTGGCAATGTGGCTGGTGACAGCAAAAATGACCCACCCATGGAAGCAGCTGGCTTCACAGCTCAGGTGATTATCCTGAACGTGCAGGCCAAATCAGTGTTGGGTATGCACCTGTGCTGAACTGTAACACAGCTCACACTGTTTGCAAGTTTGCTGAGCTGACGGAGAAGATAGATCGTTGTTCTGGAAAAAAGCTGGAAGATGGTCCCAAGTTCTTCAAATTTGGTGATGCTGCCATTGTTGATACGGTTCCTGGCAAGCCTATGTGTGTTGAGAGCTTCTCTGACTATCCTCCTCTGGGCCATTTTACTGTTCATAACATGAGACAGACGCTTGCTGTGGGTGACATCAAAGCAGTGGACAAGAAAGAAGCTGGAGCTGGCAAGGTCACCAAGTCTGCCCAGAAACCTCAGAAGGCTAAATGAAGATTATTCCCAATACCTGCCACCCAAGTCTTACTCAGTGGTGGAAAAACGGTCTCAGAACTGTTTGTGTGAATTGGCCACTTAAGTTTAATAGTAAAAGACCGGTTAATGATAACAAAGCATTGTAAAACCTTCAGAAGGAAAGGAGAATGTTTTGTGGACCATTTTGGTTTTTTGTGTGTGTGGCAGTTTTAAGTTATTTGTTTTTAAAATCAGTACTTTTTAATGGAAACAACTTGACCAAAAATCTGTCACAGAAGCCTGGGTGGCTCAGTTGGTTAAGTGTCTGCTTTCAGCTCAAGTTGTGATCCCAGGGTCCTGGGGTCAAGTCCTGCACTGGGCTCCTTGCTCAGCAGGTAGCCTGCTTTTCCCTCTGCCTGCTGCCCCACCCCTGCTTGTGCTCCCTCTCTATCGCAAATAAATAAAATATTAAAAAATGAATTTTGAGGCTCATTAAAACAAAGTTTAATGAGAAAAAATATATAAAAAGGGCACAAATAAACGGTAATCAAGGAATGTTGTTCTCACGTGCCTTTCCCAGGAATGTACCAGAGAATGATATTCAGAAATCAAAATGACAAGAAAGACATCAAGATAAGGTCTAGTGCTAAGTATGAAATATACAATTACTTATAGAATTACTCACACCCATGCCCATACCAGCTGAATATCCTCCCATTCCCATCATTAATATGAACATCATTAATTCAACACATATTTGGTGAATATCTTTTACAGGACAGGTACTTATTCATGTCATGCAGCATGCTAGGATGGGTTGAGGTGGGTGGGAAACAGAGCCTGGGATAAGGCAGCAGTAGGAAAGCAACTGACTGAGCTAGAGAGATGTATAAAGTCTTAACATCTAAGCCCAGGGAGAGCAGCTAAACTGCATCCAGACAATGGCATGCAAGGGGTCATCTGATCTGAGGGGTAAGATAGGAGCGGTGACATCTGGCTTTGGGAACTCTAGGTAATTGTCATGGCACCAGGGGCAGACCTGGACTCAGATCAGTTGGAAATGAGGGTGCCTAGAAGACCAATCCAGTTGTAGAGATGGCAAGTGCAAAATTAGAGGGTGGAACAGGTTTTAGGACGCCTGCTTCCTACTTAGCTGATTCCTCAGAATGCAAGCCTCAGGAAGCTGCAGGCACCTAGATGTTAAGATATCCAAAAGTACAGATGCTTTAGGCTGACACAAAGAAACTGCATTTGAATAATGCTGCTCATGTCAAGAGCTAGGTTGTCCTGCATACATGGTCCATCTTAGAATGCCTAGTGCAATAGAAAAATAATTCTATTTGTATATTCCACTTTCCATTATGGATATTTGTACATTCTAGTTACCACTATGGAGAGTATATATCATATTCAATGGGATAGATTATAACAACCACATTTATTGCATATACTATATGCCAGACACTGTTCTAGTTACTTAATGAGCTGTATCTCATTTTATTCTTACAACAACCCTCTGAGTTAGCTATTATTGTTTAGAGAAAACTGAGCCTGGTCTAGTAAGTTTAAATTAATTTGCTCAAGATCACATGGCTATAAGTGTGGCTATAATCCAAGCCAGGATTCTAGCCCAAGAGTGACTCCAGACCTATCATTACGCCATACCCATTTTATCATACTGTTCCAGCACCGTGTGGAACTCTTATTATGTGTCATTTAAGTAATGATTAGATTGGTCTGTTTCCTTAGTAAGCAAAATCTGGATCACAGCCCATCTTGTAAGATGTGTTGCTAAAATGACAAGACCATGCTGCCCTCTATCTATCAGCTTCAGTGACATTGGCCACTGGTAATTTTCAAAATAAGTAAGAATATCTGACATTTATACTGTGACATACATTTTATAAAAACGTTTTACTCAAACTTGCTTGCCACATATATTATGAGCCTTGAAGCCCACACATATACACACAAAAATCAATGCAAAAATTTTAATGAGTATCAATTCGATTTGGGATAAAGGCCAGTTACACTCATTGTAGTATTCGCTTTTTCTAGAACCTGTCACTTAGAACTTTATTTTTACTTTCACAGAAGTAAAAAAGTGATTTAAGTTTTTCCACACTTTTGTTTGCTTATAACTTCTTTAATGGGAAATTTCAAAGATACACAAACATAGAGAGAATTAAACTTCTGAGTATCAGTTAGCCTCAACAATGATCATTTCCCAGTTAAGTTTGATGACATGATTTCTGACAGTTATCTCTTAAATCCTTTCTGATATAATTGCTACTTTATTCAGATATTATCTTGGTGTTTCCATATCATTGGCACAATTACTGCCTTATACTAATTAACCATGGCTGTTGCAGGGGATATTTGATATACTATTAAATACTACAATTTAAGTTAGCTGACTAGAGCCCACAAGATATTTCTGTTTTACCTGGAAATATGACTGTTACGAGCTTTAGGTTTTGCCTTAGCTTGGGTTTGAAAATGAATCTGTTTGGTATCTGTTGACCCCGTTGAGTTGGTCTGTGTTTAACTACACTGACCATCAAGTTTTAATCCACTTTCTGTTAACACTGAAACAGAGAAGAAATTCACCCTCTGCAAAGATAATCAGAACAGAAAATGTAGCTGCTGGAATTATGGCAGTGTGCATAATACTATGTTTCATAGTTATTTGTAGTGGGTCCATTTAAAGAGTTATCTGATGCTTGGGTTTTTTTTTTTTTAAGATTTATTTATTTATTTGAGAGAGAGAAAGAAAGAGCAAGCACACAGAGGGAGAAGGAGAAGCAGACTCCCCACTGAGAAGGGAGCCCAATGCAGGGCTCAATCCTAGGACCCTGGGACCACAACCTGAGCTGAAAGCAGACGCTTACAGACTGAGTCACCCAGGTGCTCCAAGTTATCTGATGCGTAGAATCCCACAAGATCGATGCCAGTGTGGACCAGGTGACTTTCCTGGTTCTGATCCTTAGCCAGCCTTCTTCACAACATGACAAAGTGGATCAAGTAAAAGAGCATAATATTTCAACCCAAATCCATCCTGCTACTGGATAAAACAAGTAAAAACAGTAACAACAAAACTACACTTAACTCTGGAGTCCTGGGATCCAGTCTCACACCAGGCTCCTTGCTCAGCAGGGAGCCTGCTTCTCCCTCTGCCTGCCCCTCCCCCTGCGCCCGCACGTGTGCCTCCTCTCTCTCTCTAATAAATAAATAAAATCTTAAAAAAAATAGTAAGCTCTACATGCAACATATGGCTCAAACTCACATCCCTGAGATCAAGAGTCGCATGCTCTACCGACTGAGCCAGCCAGGTGCCCCTATAATTATCATTTTAAATTATTTTCTTATAATTGCTTCTTTAAGATATTTGAATCTTGACAGGGAGGGAGTCACCTTCCTAATCAAAGTACTAGTTAACATTTTGATATATTTTTAATTAAATGAAAATATCTCCTATATACAAGAGACACACTTAAAACAACATGTCAAAAAAAGGAAAAAAATAAAGGAATGGAAAAAGATTCACTAGGAAAATGCTAATGAAAAGGTGGATATAGCACTTCTATAATAATTTTTTTACTTGGATATTATTCTGGATAGCACTACAGTATTATAAATATATAACTGTTCTATGTACTAAGAAAGCAGTCTGAAGAAAAACAGGTAATAGTGGCAACTTCCTAAACCTATTGTATCATCCTTACCTACCTCCATTCCATTGCCTATAGGATCCTCCACAACTCCGCAGACACACCCCTTAATGCCACTCCTTCAGAATCTCTAGCACTGAATAAAACCAACTGCACTTATTTTTTTTTTTTAAAGATTTCTTTGAGACAGAGGGAGAAAGAGAGAAAGAGCACAAGCAGTAGGGAAGGCCAGAGGGAAAGGGAGAAGCAGACTCCTTGCTGAGTAAGGAGCCTGATGTGGGGCTCGATCCCAGGACCCTGAGAGCATGACCTGAGCTGAAGGCAAATGCCTGATTGAGCCACCCAGGTGCCCCCCAACTACACTTATAACTGGAGCTCAACCAACTTTATTTTTATTTTTTATTTTTTATTTTTTTTTTTTTAAAGATTTTATTTATTTATTTGACACAGAGAGAGAGATTACAAGTAGGCAGAGAGGCAGGCAGAGAGACAGAGAGAGGAGGAAGCAGGCTCCCTGCTGAGCAGAGAGCCCGATGCGGGCCTCGATCCCAGGACGCTGAGATCATGACCTGAGCCGAAAGCAGAGGCTTTAACCCACTGAGCCACCCAGGCGCCCTCAACCAACTTTAAAGTCAACAACTTTGAACATCCCCCAAGCCCAGTGAGATCTCTGCCCCAAACTGGCCCCTTGAGAGCCTGTCCATATCAGATTCCATTAGAGGCCCAAGCTCAGGCTGAATCTGAACCCAGTGAGAGACTTCCCAGGGTCCTAAGTCTCCAGCCAATTAATGTAGAGACCTCCAGGCCTTGACCTCCAACCATACAACAAGGGCTTTGAGCTCTTCCTCTTCTGAGTATCTTTTAAGGGCTGGCTTTACTGTGATATTCTTCCTCCTTCCTCTTCCCTTCAACCCTAAATAATTAAATTCATACTCCCATGCTTATCCCCTCCAAATATATATTATGCTGATGTTACATTCTTTTTTTTTTTTTTAAGATTTTTAGAATTTATTTATTTGTCAGAAAGGGGTGCCTGGGTGGCTCAGTTGGTGACACGTCTGCCTTCAGCTCAGGTCATGATCCCAGGGTCCTGGGATTGAGTCCTGCATCGGGCTCCCTGCTCAGCAGGGAGTTTGCTTCTCCCTTTCTCCCTCCCCCTTACTCGTGATCTCTCTCTCTCTCTCTCAAATAATAAATCAGGAATCTTTAAAAATAAAAAAAATGAACATCAGTGCTAAAAAAAAAAAGAAAAAGTTTGTTTATTGTGAGAGAGCACAAGCAGGGGAGCAGGAGACAGAGGAAGAAGCAGGCTCCCTGCTGAGCAAGGACTCGATCCCAGGAGATCCTGGGATTATGACCTGAGCTAACAGGAGACACTTAACCGACTGAGCCACCCAGGTGACTCACTGATGTTACATTCTTATTCTGTTCTAGGCACTTGGGTCACCACGCCTAGTTTTGTTTGTTTTGTTTTCAATTTTGACCATGACCCACAGTAAACAAAACAAACAAACAAAATTATATTGTGAGCAGTTGCATACAAAAGTTCTCCCTAAACAATACGTAGTCTCTTACCACGTGGCAATACAATCTGGTACTTTCTTCTTTATTCTAGTGAAAAAATTCAGCCACTAAATTGATTTCACTAACCACTAATAATAGGTCAAGACCCTCAGTTTGAAAACCCTTGATCTAGGGCTCCTGGGTGACTCAGCTGGTTAAGCGATTGCCTTTCTCACAGGTCATGATTCTGGATTCTCGGGATAAAGTCCTGCATCAGGCTCCCTGCTCGGCAGGGAGTCTGCTTCTCCCTCTGTACTTCCCCCACAAGCTTTCTCTCTCTTATTCTCTCCCTCTCAAATAAATAAATAAAATCTTAAAAAAACAAACCAACCCTTGATCTAAAGGGCCCCCCATTCTTTAAAAATAAAATAAAATGAAATGAAATAAAATAAAATAAAGTAAAATAAAATAAAATGGGCACCTGGGTGGCTCAGTCGGTTAAGTGTCTGCCTTTGGCTTAGATCGTGATCCCAGGGTCCTGGGATTGAGCCCCACATCAGGCTCCCCTGGGAGCCCGCTTTTCCGTCTCCCTCTGCCTGCCACTTCCCCTGTTTGTGCTCTCTGTCAAATAAATAAAGTCTTTAAAATAAAATAAAATGGCCCCCCAAGACTCTTTTGGCATCTTGTTTATCAGAACCAGGTCAGATAACATGAGGGCATATTTAAAACAATCACTATCTAATTTCTTGGCTTTTCTAAGGAAGAATTCTTTTCCATAGGACAATAATCTCTTTAGGATACAGAAGAGGTACTTTTAGTTGTTGGAATTGGTAAAGATTTTTTAAAGCCTTCTAGAAAATTTTCACCATCTGAAATCTTATTAAAGAACATAAGATTGAGGGGCGCCTGGGTGGCTCAGTCGTTAAGCATCTGCCTTCCACTCAGGTCAAGATCTCCAGGTCCTGGGATCAGGTGCATCGGGCTCCCCAGAAGCCCACTTCTCCCTCCCCCTCTGCCTCTCCCCGCCATCTCCCCGCCATCTCCCCTCCACTTGTGCTCTCTCTAATGAATGAATAAAATCTTAAAAAAAGAAAAGAAAAGAAAGAACATAGGATTGCAAGTCAGGAAACCTGAGTCCTTGTCTCACCCTGCTCTCTGAACCAAGGGGTCTTGATCATGTCAATTCAATGATATGTAAACCCGACAAATTTAATGATTCATTCACTCATTCATTTGCTTATTCATCTGACAAATGCTTTATTAAGTATGTGCCAGACAGGTTTCTCACTGCTCATCTGACAGTTTAAACCGGGAAGGCCAATGTTACAAATTCATCACACATCACATATGATCATATGCCAGGGTTCTTTCTCATCAAATTTATGCTTCATCAGACACCACAGGGGAATGAGCTGCTTCTTATAAGCACAATACTCAGAAGAATGATGCTCTTTTATATAAACTACTTAATAAAAATCTCTCTAAAATGTACTAGATTATACTGTACTTAACATCATTAATGGTTTAATGAGTTAATTCTAATAGTAAGGAGCTTAATTTTAAGATTTTTGAATTCTTATACTAGTTTAAGATGTCAAAAATGTAATTTTCACTCTAATTCCATATTCTTTGATTCCCCCCACTGCTTGTTAACTCTTTTAGTTTAAATGTCACAACACCAGGCACCCTGATGGTGAGTTGGCACCATCAGTGATTAGAGTATTACTAAAAGCCATTCCTATACCAGCATGGATAGCAATTGCTTGACTGTACACAAGTGATTGTGAACTACATAAAATATCACACAAACCCAAACTAAATGTATCCCCAATTCAGTATAAAAATGTTCACAACCATTCCAATGCCCTCTGATGTAAGGGAAAGTGAGATGGAGGAGGAGTTGAATGGAAGGAAAAGCATCTTAACTGATAGCTCATTTTACAAAGGCACATGGCTATGTGGACACATCATTAGGGACCCCCATGCCCAAGGCTTTCAAAAGGGTGTGTACAATTCAAGGGCCTGAACTTAAACTTCACTAGTTCATGGTAAATCTGCTTCTACAAATATCAATTATTGAGTGAAGGGGTGAATATGGTAAGCTTATTATGAGCATGACTCTGGTTAAATGGGTCTGTGTTTGATTTTTAACTTCATTTACTAGTTTGTGACTGCGAGGAAATTAATTTCTCCATGCTTCTGCTTTTTAATCTGTGGAAAGGGATAATAATATCTAACACATAGGGCTGGTCTGAGTTACTGAAAGATAAATGTATAAAGCATGTAGTTTGGTGACTGGCTAATGCTAATAAACAAGACCAATACTTACGTGATAATGATGATGAAGATGAGGACAGTCCTATATTGAATATGATAAGGTAGTCAGAGGATGTTGAGGCGTATAATACTTTTTGATCCTATAATAAATGTTCTGCAACAACTGGCATTTTAAAAATTCCTTTGGTTGACTTGGTTTTAACTTCCAAAGTCTTTCAGAATTTTGCAATAAATGTCCCTATTCTACGTCCGTTTGTAAAACCTTTGTTTTTGCATAGCTGAAGGTTACAGCACCAAGGACAAGTTTAGGATGTAAAGAACATTCTGCCACCCACTGCTTGACCCCATTTAGGGTCACTCCCTTACTCCTCTATCAGTTTCGCCAGTGTTTTGAAATGACTAGATGCTAGGCTCACACATTTAGGAGCATTAGGAACCTCCAAAATACTTGTTCATTGATCCAGAGACTTCCAAACAGAAGTTTTTTAGAAGGGAAAGTTGCAAATATATATACTTATCTATATGGAACATTCGCAACTCATATACATATATACATATAAAGTAGTATATACATGTGTGTACACACACACATATACATACATACATGTATGTGCATTTCAGTGTCCAGTGGATAAGGAAGGTTAGCATTTTGAGAAACTGAAGAGGTGATGTTTATTACAAATGTTCTGTCTCTAGAAATAGCGATGAAAACGGAACCTGCAAAATGTAAACAACAAGCAGGAATCCATCAACTGTTCTTGGAGACAACTGTGAAGACATGTGCAGGCTGTTGTAAAGCATCTGAAAACTTACAATGTTAAGCCTTTCATTTAGGAATACAAATTGGGATTATTATTAGCAGGACTACATGCTTTCAGAGTAAGAGAGCTAGCTATTTTTCTCTTTTGTTTTTCTAATTGCCTATGTAGACTGGAATGTCCCTGAAAGTGATGGTTCTTGCAAGAGGTATTTGTATTTTTGTTAAAGTATTTGCTTGTGGAAGATTTTTAAGACTAGACAGTAGGCAGGATAACATGCATGTCTGAACTTCTCTTTCCCCTAAGCTAGAAGAAAAGCCATGAAAAGGACTTGGAGTATGTGAAATAATAGAAAATGTACATATTGGCCTCTGTCCCCAGTTCCTAGCGCAAAGCTCCTAAAACCCTTGTAATTTCCTAAATGATAGAGTACCTTTTGTACTCATGAGTCAATGGTTGGTGGGCTCCAGATGGGGGCTGGTCATCAGAAAGACCAAACCATAATTAGAAACTTAGAACTTTCAGCCCCACCCCCTACCCTCCAGGAAAAGGAGGTTGAAAATTGAGGTGTTGCTCAATCATGCATACATGATGGTGCCTCAATGACACCAAAAGTATGAGGTCCAGAGAGCTTCTGGCTTGCTGAACACACTGTGGATAGAGGATGGAGGTTCTGGGAGGGTGGCACACCTGGCAAAGACATGAAAGCTCTGAGCCCTACCCCCTATAGCTTGCCTTAGGCATCTCTTCCATCTGGATGTCAATTTGTATCCTTTATCATAGCCTTTTAAAATAAACTGGTAAAGATAATTTAGCTATTTTCCTGAGTTCTGTGAGTCACTGTAGCAAATTATCAAACCCAAGGAATGTGATGTAAGATTTATAGATGATCAGTCAGGGGTGCCTGGGTGGCTCAGTGGGTTAAAGCCTCTGCTTTCGGCTCAGGTCATGATCTCAGGGTCCTGGGATCGAGGCCCGCATCGGGCTCCCTGCTCGGCGGGGAGCCTGCTTCCCCCCCCTCCCTCTGCCTGCCTCTCTGCCTCCTTGTGATCTCTCTCCCTCTGTGAAATAAATAAATAAATAAATCTTTAGATGATCAGTCAGAAGTACAGATGACCACCTGGGACTTGAGATTGACATTCGAAGAGGAAGTGGGCAATCTTGGGACTGAGACCTTAACCTGTGGGATCTGATACTAACTCCAAGTAGATAGTGTCAGAATTGAGTTAAACTGTGGGACACCCAATTGATGTCAGGGAATTGCTTAAGGTGTGGGAAATCCACTTCTGGTGTCAGAAGTGAAGTGTGGCAGTAGTGTGAGAGTAGAGGAAAAACACAGGAAGTATTTTTCCCGTACAGGGTATTTTGGCCCAGTGCTGCATGGACTACATTGCTGGTTGGGGTAGGGGGGGGGTGTCCCATAGCGGCATTATTCAAGACACAGTAATCAGCTTTGGGAATACTCTGTCATCCATAGTGATTGCTTCATTCTGGCCATATGGAGCCTGATAATATTCAGAATTATAAAGAATTCTCCGAACTCAATAATAAGGAAACAAACAACACAAAAATTTTTTAAATGGGAAAATATCTGAAAAGACACTTCACTGAGGAGACATAAAAATGTCAAATAGGCACACTGAAAATATATTCTACATAATTAGCTATTAGGGAAATGTCAATTGAAATCACAGTGAGATTCTGCTACCCTTATTAGAATGGCTAAAATATAAGACTGGCCATACTAAGAATTAGCAAGACTACAGATCAACTAGAACTTCCATACATTGCTAGTGGGAATCCAAAATGATACAATCACTTCAGACGACTTGGCAATGCCTTAAAAATTAACTATAAATCTACCATCTAACCCAGCCATTCTATTTCCAGGTATTTAACCAAGAGAGATGAAGGTACATGATGGTACAAAGAACTATATGCAAATCTTCACAGCAGATATGTAATAGCCCCTACACTAAAAACAATCCAGGGTGCCTGGGTGGCTCAGTGGGTTAAAGCCTCTGCCTTTGGCTCAGGTCATGATCTCAGGGTCCTGGGATCGAGCCCCACATCGGGCTCCCTGCTCAGTGGGGAGCCTGTTTCCTTCTCTCTCTGCCTGTGTCTCTGCCTACTTGTGATCTCTCTCTGTGTGTCAAATGAATAAATAAAATCTTTAAATAAAAATAAATAAATAAATAAATAAATAAATAACAAAAAATCCAAATGTCTCAATAGTAGAATGGATAAGGAAACTGTACCATGTTCATAAAATGGAATATAACAGTAATAAAAAGGAAGAAACTATTGATACACACAACACGGATGAATCCCAAAATAACAATGTTGAGCAAACAAAGCCAGACAAAAAGTATACTGCGTGATTCCCTTTATAGAAAGTTATAGGGGCACCTGGGTGGCTCAGTGGGTTAAAGCCTCTGCCTTCGGCTCAGGTCATGATCTCAGGGTCCTGGGATCGAGCCCTGAGTCGGGATCCCTGCTCAACATGGAGCCTGCTTCCTCCTCTCTCTCTCTCTGCCTGCCTTTCTGCCTACTTGTAATCTCTCACTCTACCAAATAAATAAATAAAATCTATTTATTTATTTATTTTTTAAAGATTTTATTTATTTATTTGACACAGAGAGAGAAATCAGATCACGAGTAGGCAGAGAGGCAGGCAGAGAGAGGGAGAAGCAGGCTCTCCNTTTTTTTAAAGATTTTATTTATTTATTTCACAGCGGGAGAGAGATCACAAGGAGGCAGAGAGGCAGGCAGAGAGAGAGAGAGAGGGGGAAGCAGGCTCCCTGCCAAGCAGAGAGCCCGACGCGGGCCTCGATCCCAGGACCCTGAGATCATGACCTGGGCCGAAAGCAGAGGCTTTAACCCACTGAGCCACCCAGGCGCCCAAATAAATAAAATCTTAAAAAAAAAATGCAAACTAAACTCACAGAAATCAGTGGTTAAGGATGGGAGTGAGAACAAGGGGGAGGAATTACAAGAAGCATGAGGAAACCTTTTAAGGGTGTTGAGTCTGTTCATTATCTTGATTTGGTGATGGTTTTTCAGGCTATACATAAGTCAAAACATATCAAATTGTACACTTTAAACATGAGCCATTTATTGTATGTCAATATCTGACATTAAAGGTGTAAAAAACAGCATATTTCCAAGTTAACTTGCTCTTTAAAAAAAAAACACACACAACATACATAGTATTTACTTTCCTCTTAGCCAGAGGCTATAAAAAGGCCCACAGCCACTCCAATACTACCCCAGACAGGGAGATCATGAAGGAGCAAAAATAGTAGTAGAAACAGGCAGAAATCTGAAATGATTGCAATTAAAATCCAACTTCTGCAAAAACACACACCTACTTGAATGTACTGTGAGGGATTCTCCCAGGGCCTTAGAGGAGGCCACTTTGGAAGTGAGGGACTGATGGAGATGACAAGCACTCCTACGTACTCATTGGATTTGGGGGAGGTGGGGAGGAGCATGTGGATTCAGCAAAGGAACAGACTCCTCAGCTCCATGGGCTCAGAGCTATGTTTTGGATATTAAGGCATATGGCCTCATTTTGAGATCACAAGCTAGTAAGGCGTGAAGACATATCAATTACTCAAGGAATGGGGCAAGTTTTGAGAGGTCAATGACACCATCCTCTGGAGTTTACGCATGATCAGCCAGCACAGACCTGCACAGTCGCTCAAGAGATATATTCGTGTGCTTAGGCACAGGGCTGTAAGACAAGACTCACAGATATTATTACTGTGCGGCTGCTACTGCTACTATTTGCTGATTTGTGACTTGAGGCAGATCATATCATCTCTGGGTGCTGGTTTCAAAACTAGTAAAATAGACTAACAAGAATTACCTATTTGTGGGGTATACTGAGGTCTTACCACAGAAATAATTTTTATCCCTGTTCTGAAATCCCTTCTATTACCTAAAGTTACTTCTGGGCGCTTGGGTGGCTCAGTTGGCTAAGTGTCTGCCTGCCTTGGGCTCAGGTAATGATTCCAGAGTCCTGGGATCAAGCCCTGAATCAGGCTCCCTGAACAGTAGGGAACCTGCTTCTCCCAGCAGCTCCCCCTGCTTGTGCTCTCTCACTCTCTCTGTGTCACATAAATAAATAAAAATTTTAAAAAAATAAATAAAATTCCTTCTGCACCTGGAAAAAACAGAAATGGGGAAGTAAAAGAATTAGAAAGCATAGACAGGTGGCTCTGTGTAGGGCAGCTCTCTACAGGGCTGGGGCTGCTGACTACTCTCCTCACTACAGAGAGATCTCACTGAGCCTTAGAAGGAGCCTGTGCTGGTTAAGGGTTATGAAACATGAGCTTCGTTTTCTTCGAATTAAATCCATCACTGTCTAGAAGTTTTCTATTACATTTTCCCCATTTTTTTTAAGTTATCATTTATTGGGTGCTTACTTTGTGCCAGCCATATATGTACTTGTCAATTTTTCTCAACCTTGTCAATACACTAGAATCACCTGGGAAGCTTTTAAAATTTACCAGCAAAAAATAGACTCAAAATGAATTAAAAACCTAAATGTGAGACCTGAAACCATAAAACTCCTCAAAGAAAACATAGGCAGTAGTCTCTTGGACATAGGCCTTAGCAACATATTTATGGATATGTCTCCTCAGGCAAGAGAAATAAAAGTAAAATTAAACTATTGGGACTACATCAAAATAAGAAGTTTCCGCACAGCAAATGAAACCATCATCAAAATAATAAGCAACTTAAAAAAAAAAAAGAAACTTAAAAAAAACAATAAGCAACTTACTGAATGGGAGAAGATATTTGCAAATGATATATCTGTAAAGGGTTAGTATCCAAAATATATAAAGAACTTACACACCAAAAAAAAAAATCCAATTAATAAAATGGGCAGAGGACCTCAATAAACATTTTTCTTTCCTTTTCTCTTTTTTTTTTTTTTAAGATTTTATTTATTTGACAGAGAGAGAGCCAGTGAGAGAGGGAACACAAGCAGGGGAGTGGGAGAGGGAGAAGCAGGCTCCCCACTGAGCAGGGAGCCTGATGTGGGGCTCGATGCAGGGGTCAATCCCAGGACCCTGGCATCATGACCCGAGGTGAAGGCAGACGCTTAATGACTGAGTCATTCAGGCGCCCCAATAAACATTTTTCTAAAAAAGACATACAAATGGCTGAGAGACACATGAGAAGATGTTCAATATCAGTAATCATCAAGGAAAGGCAAATCAAAACCACAATGAGATAACAGCAGGCACCTGTCAGAATAGTTAAAATCAAAAAGACAAGAAATAACAAGTGTTGACAAGGATGTAGGAAAAAAGGGCCTTCATGCACTGTTGGTGGGAATGAAATTGGTGCAGTCACTGTAGAAAACAGCATGGAGGTTGCTCAAAAAATTAAAAATAGAATTACCATATGATCGAGTAATTCCACTACTGGGTATTTACCCAAGGAAAATTAAAACACCAATTCAAAAAGATGTATATATTCTTATGTTTATTGCAGCATTATTTACAATAGGCATGACATGGAAGGAATCCAAGTGTCCATCTACAGATGAATAAAAAAGATGTGGTATATTGGGACGCCTGGGTGGCTCAGTGGGTTAAGCCGCTGCCTTCGGCTCAGGTCATGATCTCAGGGTCCTGGGATCGAGCCCCACATCGGGCTCTCTGCTCAGCGGAGAGCCTGTTTCCCCCTCCCCCCTCTCTGCCTGCCTCTCTGCCTACTTGTGTGATCTCTCTTTCTGTCAAATAAATAAATAAAATCTTGAAAAAAATAAAAAAAATAAAGAAGATATGGTATATACCTAAAATGGAATATTGCCTAGCCATAAAAAAAGCAAGATCTTGCCATTTGCAACAACATGACCTAAAGGGTATTATGCTAAGTGAAACAAGTCATTCAGAAAAAGATAAATACCATATAATTTCACTCATATGTGGAATTTAAGAAAACAAAGAAAAGAGAAACCAAAAAACAGACTCTTGAATACAGAGAACAAACTGGTGGTTGCCAGAGGGGAGGTGGGTGGGGGAATGAGTGAAATAGAGGATTAAGAGTATACTTACTGTGATGAGCACTGAGTATGTACAGAATGTATATAATTGTTGGATCATTATATTATATACCTGAGATTAATATAACACTCCATGTTAATTATACTTCAATTTTTTAAAATGTAAAATATACCAACCTGGAACCCACTGAAACCAAATCTCTAGGGTGGGGCTTGAGTATCTACAGTTTCTAAAAGACCTACAGAGGATTCTAATGTGCAATGAGTGTTGAAATTCTTAGCACACTATACTACTTTACATATGTTAACTTCTTAAAATCTTACACAAACCTGAGAGGGAGGTCTTATGACTGTTATATGTGAATAAACCAAGGTACAGAGAGGTTAAGTGTTTTACTCAAGATGAAATCACAAAGTCATAATTCAAACCCAGATGGGTCTGACTTCACAGAACATTTTACTATACCAATTCCCAACTTTATATGCCTCTGTGAGAAAGAACAACCTTTCAATGCAAACTTTGGCAATTGGCAAACGCAGTGATCAGTAAAATATCAGGTAATTATTTTCACAGCAAATGTGACCTTAATTCTAATCCTATTAAGAAATGATAGAGTAAAGATATATTTGAGTTTAGTTCTAAGTTAGAAGAGTCCTTTACATCCAACAAAATTTCTAATTATCTTTATAAAAGAGCCTGTGGTGATGAAAATTCTAAGTACCATCTAGGATTGGAATGGGTCCTATTTGGTGTGGCCTTGGAGACCCTGGATACAGGGTAATTAGCAGTAACTCAGAATACACCATACCTCAAGCCTACCCCCTCTCCCTTTCACAATCCTACATCTTCCTTTTTCTTGGATTCATTGTTCACTTTGCTAGAGTACATTCCCAACTAATTATTTCAATAAAGATCTGTAGGAGGTAAAATTTCTGGGCCTTTGGGTATATAAAAGAAATTATATTTTGTACTCCTACTTAAAACCTAGTATCTTGGGGCGCCTGGGTGGCTCAGTGGGTTAAAGTCTCTGCCTTCGGCTCAGGTCATGATCTCAGGGTCCTGGGAATGAGGCCCGCATCTTTGGGCTCTCTGCTCAGCAGGGAGCCTGCTTCCTCCTCTCTCTCTGCCTGCCTCTCTGCCTGCTTATAATCTCTCTCTGTCAAATAAATAAATAAAATCTTTAAAAAAAAATAAAAAATAAAAATAAAACCTAGTATCTAGTTTCTAGTTTCTCAGTATCATTTCCCCCCACATCTTTTAAGATACCATTCCATCATCTTCCAGCAGCATTGTCAATGAGAAACCTGATGCCATGATTTGCATTCCTTTAAGCTTAACCTGTTTACCCCTTTGGAAGCTTTTAGGATTTGATCTTTATTCCTAGTTTTCTAAAATTTCACTATGACAAGTCTAGGTGTTGGTTCTATTTCATTCATCTTGGTTAACATTTTCAATCTGAAGATCTGTAGCTTTTTTTTTTTTCATTGAAATACAGTTTGACACACAATGTTATATTAGTTTCAAGGGTACAACATAGTGATTTGACAAGTCTATACCTTATACTATGCTCACTGCAAGTGTAGCTACCATCTGTCATCATATGACATCATTACAATACCACTGACTATATTCCCTATGCTGTACCTTTTATCACCATGACTTGTTCATTCCATAACTGGAGACCTGTTATCTCCCATTCCCCTTCACCCATTTTGCCCAACCCCCTAGCCCCTGACTTGTATCTTTCTTAAACTCTGAGCAATCTACTTTTATCATTACTTTATTTTCTCCTTTACATTCTCTCCTTTCTCTTTCTGGTGGAAAATATTTAAATTTATATTTAAATATATGAATATTTAAACTTTCAGATCCATTTTGAAATGCGCTGTACGAATTTCTTGGCCTCTGCCTTTCATTCACTAACTTATTCTTCAGCCACCTCTCTCCTATTAATAAACCTTCTATTGATTTATTTCAAAAACCAAAAAATTAATTTCCAAGATTTCAAACTGACTCTTTGATGTGGTTGCAGTATCTTTTCACAACACACTAAAAATACTAATTTTGTTTCTTCACCCGAAGAGTCCTTCTGTTTGCTATGTCAACTCTCTTGAGAGTTTAGTTCCATTTATTGAATTCAGTACTTTTTTTTTTTTTAAGATTTTATTTATTTACAGAGAGAGAGAAAAAGAGAGTGCACAAGCAGAGAGAACAGCAGGCAGAGGGAGAGGGAGAAGCAGGCTCTCCACTTAGCAGAGAGCCTGACGTGGGGCTCAATCCCAGGACCCTGGGATCAGGACCTGAGCTGAAGGCAGACACTTAACTGACTGAGCCACCCAGGTACCCCAAATTCAGTGCTTTTCTTACACGGGGTTAGTTTTGATGATTCTTTTATCTGTTTATCTTTATATGTGCTAATACATACCTGATCAGTGGAGTGAAAGTAAGCTTGTGTGAATATCCTGTGCTCTAGGAGTCTTTCACCCAATTGTCTTAGTATCCACTGGAGAATATAGCCTGAATCACTTATCACTAAGATGGCTGTAAAGTGGTGATTTTCAGGTTATGTGGGTGGCTCACTTAGTTAAGCATCCCACTCTTGATTTCAACTCAGGTCTTGACCTCAGGGTCATGAGTGCAAGCGCTGTGTTGGGCTCTACACTGGGCATAGAGCCTACTTTTTTCTTTTCTTTTTTTTTTTACTTTTTAAAAAAATTTAAATTCAATTAATTAACATATAATGTATTATTATTTGTCTCAGGAGCACAGGTCTGTGATTCATCAGTCTTACATAATACTCAGTGCTCATTATAATACATACCCTCCCCAATGTCCATCACCCAGTAGAGCCTACTTAAAAAAAAAAAAAACCATAGAAGAGGCGCCTGGCTGGCTCAGTTGGTGGACCATGTGACTCTTGATCTTGGGGTTGTAAATTCGAGCCCCGCATTAGATGTAGAGATAACTTTAAAATAAAATCTTTAAAAAAAAAGTACCATAGAAAATAAATTTACGGGTTTATTAAAGGGAATTATTGCACTTGCTGGCTCCTTGGCCAAGAATTTGAACTTTAAATGAGATAGAATCAGGTAAGATGAAAAAAAAAGTTACTGGTTGGTATTCAAGTTATTATAAATGTCCCATATGGGACATATGGGAATAAATTCAAATTTATTCATTCACTTATATATTCAAATATTGTCTTGATGGGCATTTATTATGAGCTAGGACTTTGCTATAGATACTCATTTTTTAACTACTCATTTTCTATGTTGAAACTGCACTAACATAATTTACATCTTCTTTAGCTTTAGTTCTTAACAGATGACATTGTAAAATTTCTTCAGATGCTGATGATTCTTCATTCAGTGTCTATTGAGACCTACCATATCCCAGGCATGGGGGATACAATAGCAAATGGATAAGGTCCCAGCCACCATGGAGCTTGTATTTCAGTTGAGGGAGGAGGCAGACAGCAAAGAAGTAAAATAGTTGCAAACTGCAGTGAGTACCAAAAAAGGACACAAACAAGGATGGAAGGTGGATAATAACAGGGAAGAGGGCTTCATTTGGGTGTTAGGGGAGGTCTCTGAGGGCAGGGATCTTTGCTTCACTGCTCTCTCCTAAGCATCTAGAACATGTCTGGAATGTAGCAGGCATTCAGTAAATGAATAAGGAAATTAATACAGAAACTGAATCAAAAGGATGCAGAGGAAACAATATGAACAAAGACTGAAGAAACCTAAGTGTCCACCAATAGATAAGTGGATAAAGAAGATGTAATATATATAGATATATCTATAGGATTATATTTAATGGAATATTACTCAGCCATAAAAGAATGAAATCTTGCCATTTGGGATAAGATGAATGGACCTAGAGAGTATTATGCTAAGTGAAATAAGTCAGAGAAGGACAAATACCATATGACTTCATTTATATGTGGAATCTAAAAAACAAAACAAATGAACAAACAGAAACAGAATCATAAATACAGAGAATAAACTGGTGGCTGCCAGAGGAGAAGAGGTTAGAGGGATGGGCAAAACAGGTAAAGGGGATTAAGAGGTACAAACTTCCAGTTATAAAATAAATAAGTTATGGGGTTGAAAAGTACAGCATGAGGAATACCACCAATATTGTAATAATGTTGTACTGTAACTACACTTACTTTAGTCAGCATAGCTTAATGTGTATAGAATTGTCAAGTCACTATGTTTGTATGCCTGAAACTAATATAACATTGTATGTCAACTATACCTCAATTAAAAAAAAAGTTCAGGGGTGCCTGGGTGGCTTATTGGGTTAAAGCCTCTGCCTTCGGCTCAGGTCGTGATCTCAGGGTCCTGGGATCGAGCCCTGCTCAGACGGGAGCCTGCTTCCTCCTCTCTCTCTGCCTGCCTCTCTGCCTACTTGTAATCTCTCTCTCTCTCTGTCAAATAAATAAATAAAATCTTAAAAAAGAAAGTTGATAGAAAAAAAGTTTAAAAATAAAATTGCTGGGATGCCTAGGTGGCTCAGTGGGTTAAAGCCTCTGCCTTCTGCTCAGGTCATGATCTCAGGGTCCTGGGATCCAGCCCCGCATCGCGCTCCCTGCTTGGCAGGGAGCCTGCTTCCTCCTCTCTCTGCCTGCCTCTCTGCCTACTTGTGATCTGTCTCATCTCTCTCACCCTGTCAAATAATAAATAAATAAAATCTTAAAAAAAATAAAAATAAAAATAAAATTTCTGTGTTATATGCAACTGATGAATTACTGAACTACATCTGAAACGAATGACATACCATATGTTGGCTAATAGAATTTAAATAAATAAAAATAAAAAATAAAAATAAAATCGCATTCCTTACCTCATGTTTATGGAATCAGCCACTGAAGTAGGAGGTACTAATGGCCTGAGTTGAGTATACATTATTTCTTCATCCCAAATGACCTTATCAGTTATTTCTTCCACTATCAAAGGCAACAAACAAAGGGACCAAATAAGCCTCTTAAGGACAGATAAAACTATTATCCTGCAATTATTTGGAGCCATCAAAGTGGGATAAAAACAGACTGAATTACTCAAGGACTGCAGAGTGACAACCAAACTTACCCAGCTCCTCATCTTTTCTATCCTCCAATCTACAACCACAATAAGACAGAAACAAATTTGGAATTATTGTGATAACTGTTATAGGGGTGAACCTTATTATGAAAAATTTCCTATGTGTACAAAGAGTTTAATGAAAGAGAAAACACTAGATGTGAACTAGTTAGTTCAAAAGGAATGAATAGTTTTTGCTTTAAAAAATTCCAAATCGGGCACCTGGGTGGCTCAGTCGTTAAGCATCTGCCTTTGGCTCAGGTCATGATCCCAGGGTCTCCGGATCGAGCCCCACATTGGGCTCCCTGCTTGGCAGGAAGCCTGCTTCTCCTTCTCTCACGCCCCCTGCTTGTGTTCCCTCTCTCGCTGTGTCTCTCTCTGTCAAATAAATAAATAAAATCTTTAAAAAAAAATTCAAGTCAGGTGTACTTTTCATTATTACTCTGTATTGAACAGTTAATATACATTATTTCATTTAACCCTCACAACTACCCTGGAGGTCAATTTTAACATTTCCATTTTATAGAGAAGGCTTGGAGAAGTTACATCACTTACCTAAAGTCACACAAATGACTCACTATGATAATAATGGCAAAGTCGAGTCTGAAAATTTTTTATTACTTTGTGTATAGATATAACACCTTCAGTAATTATTTTATATTGGCATTATTTGAAAATATTCAGCTCATCAAGGATTCTAAATAAGTTGTTCAACTGGAATCATCTTGTTTTTTTGGGGTGCCTGGGCTAAGCATCTGCCTTTGGCTCAGGTCATGATTCCAAGGTCCTCGAATCGAGCCCCGCATCAGGCTCCCCACTCAGAAGGAAATCTATTTCTTCCTCTCCCTTTGCCTGCCTTTCTCCCTGCTTGTGTTCTCTCTCTGTCAAATAAATAAATAAAATCTTAAAAAAAAAAAGGGAATCATCCCATTAAAAAAAAACCCTTTATATTTTTATAGCATTTGTCACAAAGTGTTTTCATTGGATTTTTACCACATCCTTTGAGGTAGAGGAGCAGATGTGATAGAAAAGGAAATAGAGGCAAAGCACATGGTCTCTATGTTACAGCCTCTCTCTCTGTTCTTCTGTGAGTTGTGTGCTTCCATGTCTGGGCCCCACACTTGAGTAAAAGCCCTTTGAGGGGTGGGTTTCTGTTTATATTCTCTCAGTAGCCCAGTGACAACAACCCTGTGGGCACTCCATCACTATTTCAAACAGCTTCCGTGAGGTATAAATGATTTACAGTAAACTGCACATATTTAAAGCATTAAGTCCTGACATATGTATACATCTGTGAAACTAATACCACAAAGTATGAAATATATCAAACAGATCTATCACTCCCAAAAGTTTCCATGAGCATTTATGAATGAACAAAATCCAAATCTTTAGGCTCCTAGGATGTTGCTGCTTCTCTTATGTTTGATGAAAGTCTATGCTTTTGTATGTTATTTGTGCCTGTTGTATGCTGTTGTACATTTATGGAAAATAACCTAATTGAAGATAAAATATTTTATTTGTAGAAGCCTGAAATATGTATCACTTGAAGCACATATGGAGTCTGCTATTTGGGAATTAGAACATCCTATCTGCTTCCTGATGAATCACCAACTCAGTCCTTCCAGAGACTTTGCCCCCTTCCTGCTCTTGGATCCCAGGAGGCACCCAGGTTTGCTGTCTTTATAATTACTTCCCTTTTTGCTTTCTGCTTAGGCCATTTTAAGCAGTACTCCTGCCATTTGTTTCTGTTTATCTGCTGTGAGTGATGGTGAGTTAAACTCCTAGGTTCCTGACCCAGACTGCCGGTGTTCAAATCCTAATTCTACTACTTAGAAGCTGTAGGGCTTTGGGCAGTTACCTCTCTGCGCAGAGACTTGTAGTATGACAGTACATTTTTGGAAAATGTTACATATAACTATTTTCTCTGAAAACTGGCTTACATATTGCTCAGCCCACATGGGAGAAATGTCCAAAACTCCTGCCTCACAGGAGGAGGATCCTCCCTTCCTCTCACAGGAGCCCCCTATCCCTTCCTCCTTCTGCTAGTTTTTATATCTGTACCTTTTTTTTTTTTTTTAAGATTTTATTTATTTGACAGAGAGATAGAGAGCACAAGTAGGCAGAGTGGCAGGCAGAGAGAGACGGAGAAGCAGACTCTCTGCCAAGCAGGGAGCCTGATGTGGGACTTGATCCCAGGACCCTGAGATCATGACCTGAGCCGAAGGCAGCCACTTAACTGACTGAGCCACCCAGGCGCCCCTATCTGTACCTTTTAAGNACCCTGAGATCATGACCTGAGCCGAAGGCAGCCACTTAACCGACTGAGCCACCCAGGCGCCCCTATCTGTACCTTTTAAGAGAACAGTCCATTAAAAGCAGAATTCTAACCAATAATATAATGATCTAATTTAGAAAACAATTACTGGGGGACCTGGATGGCTCAGTTGGTTAAGCGTCTCGTTCTTGATTTCCACTCAGGTCATGATCTCAGGGGTTGTGAGATCAAGCCCTGAGTCAGATGTGGAGCATGCTTAAGATTCTCTCCTTCTCCCTCTCCCTCTGCCTCTCCTCCCCCACCACCTTTCTCTCTCTTCCCTTTTTTTTTTTAAAGATTTTATTTATTTATTTGAGAGAGAGAGAGAGATCACCAGTTGGCAGAGGGAGAGGAGGAAGCAGGCTCCCTGCCGAGCAGAGAGCCCAATGAGGGCCTCCATCCCAGGATCCTGAGATCATGACCTGAGCCGCAGGCAGAGGCTTTAACCCACTGAGCCACCCAGGCGCCCTCTCTCTTCCCTTCTAAGAAAAAAAAAATTACTAAAATTGGTTCCATTTCTCTATTTCAGTCTGGAACCAAGGAGTATTTTAAGTCTAACCTACATGAAAGGTTCTTTAAATATTTTTTCTGCAAATATATATATATATATATATATTTGTATGTATGTATACACACACATACTATATATACATATACATATATAATACATATATTGAGTGTGTATATACATATACTTATAAATGTATATGTATATGAACACACACAGATAAAGAACAAATCTTATTACTTAAAGCAGACAATCAAAATCTGATATCCAGGGCGCCTGGGTGGCTCAGTGGGTTAAAGCCTCTGCTTTCGGCTCAGGTCATGATCCCAGGGTCCTGGGATCGAGGCCCACATCGGGCTCTCTGCTCAGCAGGGAGCTTGCTTCCTCCTCTCCCTGTCTCTCTGCCTACTTGTAATCTCTCTCTCTGTGTCAAATAAAAAAAAAATCTTCAAAATCTGATATCCAATATTTAGTGAGTTATTCACTTTCAATGACATTGTTTCATTGTACATAAAGATGTTAGCTAGCATAATCTCTCCTGAGATGTAAGAGCTAATAAAGACACATTAACGAAGCAGTCATATCAAGTATTTTATGTATGTATAACTTTTTTTTAAGATTTTATTTATTTATTTGACAGAGAGAAATACAGTGAGAGGGGGAACACCAACAGCAGAAGTGGGAAAGGGAGAAGCAGGCTTCCCACAGAGCAGGGAGCCCGATGCGGGGATCAATCCCAGGACTCCAGGATCATGACCTGAGCCAAAGGCAGATGCTGAATGACTGAGCCACCCAAGCGCCCTGTATGTATTACTTTTGAAGTTTATTTAGTTTTTTAGTAATCTCTACACCCAACGTGGGGCTCAAACTCATGACCCCCAAGATCAAGCGTCACATGCTCTTTCTATTGAGCCAACCAGGTGCCTAGTCATATCAAGTATTTTAAACTGTCCTTGAAAGGGTGGACACCAAGAATTCATTAGCTCCCCCATTGTTCTTAGGATAAAGCTACTGTCTCTTCTCTTTGTACCTCCTTTCCTGTGATCAAAGTTTTTCCAAAGAATTGCCTATACTTAATTTCTAGTGACTCTCCTTTCTCTCTTGAGCCCATTCCAATCAGATCTTCCTCCTACTATCATTAAAACTGCACTTAACCAAAATCACCAGTGACCTCCATGGAGTCAAATCTAAAGGACAAATCTCAGTTCTTATTTCATTCTGCCTATTAGTTGTTCTTTTCTTCCTGAAATAATTTCTTTACTTGGTCTTCAAGATACCCTCCCCCACTTGGTTTTTCTCCTACCTCAATGGCCTTTTCTTTGCATTCTTTGTTGAGTTCTCCTTTATCTTCCCAACCTCTAAAAATTGGATGTCCTCTTCTATTCCCAATCTATACACACACACACACACACTCGTTGGAGATTTCATCCAGACCGTAACTTTGAATATCTATACGCTATTGCCTCCCAAATTCATACATCTAGCCCAACTCCCATCCAAATGCCAGACATGTTTTCATGTCCAATAGGCTATATAATATCTCCACTGGGACAGCTGCAGGCATCTCAACAAGCCCAAAACTAAACCAATAAGAATGCATTGGCATGAATATTAATATGTTTGATTATAAAATGCTACTCCATACCCCACTAGGTGTTACAGAAAATATGGTATGCGCATTATATTCCTGTTTAAAATCCTAACAATTCTGAGTTCTGAAACACATCTGGCCCAAAGGTTTTAGATAAAGGAGAATGCCTATATTATGTATATCAACTTCTCTTAATCTCTATTTTTTTATCTACTGTATTCAAAATATTTACCCAAATAATGCCCTCTATTTATTATTTTGTATCTGAAAAAGTGGTCCTACTGAAAAGTGCTTTCCTCATTTTATCTGTTTTAATATTAGCTAAACACTGTTGAAAACTCCATGTTTTTATTCACATAAGAGACTTTCTTTTTAAATCAGTTTACAGGAAATTCTATACTTCTTGGGATCCTTGTGGCTCATTTCCATCAGATGAATCACCATCATCCTCACATGAATCATCAGCAGAACAACTTAAAGTATAGAACTAAAAAATACGTGTAGTAGGAAACACTATTTCAAAACACATTTAAAAGACTAATTCACATTTACAAACCACTGACAGCAGTCTCAACTGATGAAAGTAGAATTTTTATAGATTAAGATGTAAAGGGAACAACAATAAACATATTATCATTATAAAGAGTGAAAAACAACTAAAATATATTTAGGAATGACTTGAACAAGAAATATGCAGGATTTGTGTAAAGAAAATGCTACTGGGAAACCAAAAAAAATGGGTAAATCAAGGGGCCATGTTTTTAAATGGCATAATTGGTTTCAAAAGGAAGAGAAGTCATTCAGGGGGATTTAAAGTGAAAGAAGTTTATTTGAAGGAAGAGAGGTACCTTGTGTAGATCCCCAAGAGCACAAAGGGTAGTAGGGTCTTAGTAGGGGCAAACCAGGCCATGGAAAGCCCCACAGCCCAGGCCTGGGCCACCCTCTTGTGGGCTTCTTAGCTCTGCTTCTCTCCTGACTGCCTCTCAGCGGCCTGCCTTCTCTACGTGTGGGTCAAACCTCTCTCCCTGCTTTACCCTTGTGTCATCACTTTCTAGGTCAAGAGACCAGGTTAAGACCAATTGCAAATTTCTGGGAGAAACATTCTGATTGGACCAGCTTTTCTACCTACCTGCTAGCCTAATCGGCTATAACAGAGGAGGGGAGGGTCAAGTAAGTATCTACTTATTAACAGAAGATAAAAATGCAGACTGGGACATGGGGGAGTAGTGCAGACGAGTTGAACAGGATGAGCAGGTTCCATATTGTGGAGAGGAAATATGACATAGATGTAAAGAGCACAGGCTTGGGACGCATGGGTGGCTCAGTTGGTTAAGCACCTGCCTTTGGCTCAGGTCATGATCCCAGGGTCCTGGGATCGAGTCCCATATCAGGCTCCTTGCCAAGGAGCCTGCTTCTCCCTCTGCCTCTGCCTGCCACTCTGCCTGCTTGTGCTCTCTCTCTCTGACAAATAAATAAATAAATCTTAAAAAAAAAAAAAAAGAGCACAGACTATTTCCTGACCTTCAACAAGTAATCTCTTTATACATGAGTTTCCTCATCTGTAAAATGAAGGTGGTAATAATCGAGTTGTGCAGATTAAAAAACATAGAGCACTAAGTAAAAACTACAGAATTATTTTTATAAATATGCCCATTTTCCCTAAATTAATCCAAAAAATTAATGCAATTTCAATCAAAATCATAACTCTTTTAATTTGACAAAGTAAGTTAAAGTTATTATAAGAGCAATGTAACACTATATCTATGGCAAGGATGACACAGAGTAGAATGGGAAGAGAACATAAACTGATGCAAGTTATTGGTAATGTTGTAGTTCTTAGGTTGGCGGTTTGTTTCATGTTATGTTTTTTAAGTTTTATATATATCAAATAGATTTTAAAAAGACAGTTGTTAAAGAATACTCTGAAAAAGAAGTCTACCAAACAGGGATTTATCCTACCAGAAATTTAAAAACAATTTTAAAATATATTAAAATAATATTGCTATCCAGTAACAAATAAATCAATGTTATAGAAAATAAAGTACATATGGAAACTTAGCGTTGTACAGATTTTAAATCTATACAGAAGACTGAGTAGTCAATAAATGCTGTGTGGGCAACCAGCAAGTCATTAAGGAAAAAAAAAAAATCAAGCTAGATTCTTCTCTTCCTCCTCATAAATAAATTTTAGGCAGATTAAAAATTGAGAACTTTCTTAAAAGATATCAAAAATGCTAAAAGAATACATGGATAAACATGACATCAAAGCAAGAAACAAAGGAAAAAATGAACAGATATGCCTATATAAAAATGAGAAACTTCCAAACAAAAATCCTGTCACCTTGGGGTGCCTGGGTGGCTCAGTCTGTTAAGCGTCTGCCTTCAGCTCAGGTCATGGTCTCTGGGTCCTGGGATTTAGCCCTGAGTCCGGCTCCCTGAGCATCAGGGAGTCTGCTTCTCCCTCTTTTCTCTGCCCCTTTTCCCCACTTGTTTTTTTTTTTTTTTTTAAGATTTTACTTATTTATTTGACAAAGACAGAGAGATCACAAGGAGGCAGAGAGGCAGGCAGAGAGAGGAGGAAGCAGTCTCCCTGCTCGATCCCAGGACCCTGAGATCATGACCTGAGCCAAAAGCAGAGGCTTAACCCACTGAGCCACCCAGGCACCCCCCCCTTTTCCCCACTTGTGCTCTCTCTCTCTCTGTCAAATAAATAAATGAAATTGTAAAAAAAAAAAAAAAAAAAAAGAATCCAATCACCTTAAACTTCTACTTATTTTGCTTACTTATGGGTTCTGATTCTGATTAATTCACATAAACTGAGTTGTTTTTTTTTTAAAGATTTTATTTATTTATTTGACACAAGGAGATCAGATCACAAGTAGGCTGAGAGGCAGGCAGAGAGAGAGGTGGGGGGGAAGCAGGCTCTCTGCTGAGCAAAGAGCCCAATGCGGGCCTCGATCCCAGGACCCTGAGAATCATGACCTGAGCCGAAGGCAGAGGCTTTAATCCACTGAGCCACCCAGGTGCCCTAAACTGAGTTTTTACATAGTAGAAAATTGTGCATAATTTTATGGTATACACTTTATATAACCTTACCACATATTTTTTCTTGTACTCCTAGTTATCTTTATATTTAGCCTACAAAGCATATCAGGGGAGTCCATTCTCCTCCACTTCACTTCCCTCTCCCCCTTTTTTTTTTTTTTTTTTT
>LNAC01000119.1:3628740-3659899 GCA_002007465.1 Ailurus styani
ATCATGACCTGAGCCGAAGGCAGAGGCTTTAACCCACTGAGCCACCCAGGCGCCCCCCTCTCCCCCTTTTAAATGACTAGGAAAAAAAGAAAGAAAGAAAGTTATGGGGGCGCCTGGGCGGCTCAGTTGTTTGGCATCTGACTTTGGCTCAGGTCATGCTCCCAGGGTCCTGGGATAGAGCCCGCATCAGGCTTCCTGCTCTGCCAGATTCCCCCTCTCCTACTCCCCCTGCTTGTGTTCCCTCTCTCGCTGTTTCTCTCTCTGTCAAATAAATAAATAAAATCTTTAAAAAAAAGAAAGAGAGAAAGAAAGAAAGTTATGACCAGGGACTCCTGGGTGGCTCGTTTGGTTAATCCTCTGCCTTTGGCTCAGGACATGATCCCAGGATTCTGGGATCAGTCTGCATCAGGCTACTTGCTCAGCGGGAAGACTACTACTCCCTCTGCCCGCCACTCCCTCTGCTTGTGCCCTCTCTTTCTCTCTCCTCTCTCTCTCTCTCTGACAAATAAATAAGCAAAATCTTAAAAAAAAAAATTATGACCATTTACAGTTGTCCCTTCAACAAAACAGGAGTTAGGGGCACCAACGGCTCCCAAGTAGAAAATCCACATGAAACTCTTGACTCCCCAGAAACTTTATTATTATTATTTAAGTAGGTTCCATGCCCAGTGTGGAGCCCAACAGAGGGCCTGAATTCACGACCCTGAGATCAAGACGTGAGCTGAGGTCAAAAGTAGGACACCTAACAACTGAGCAACCCATGCACCCCCAAAAAACTTTATTGACTGTCCTTACTAACAATATAAACCATTAACACGTATTTTGTATGTTACATGTATTGTATACTATATTCTTACAATAAAGTAAGCCAGAGAAAAATATGAAGAAAATCATAAGAGAAAATACATTTACAGTACTATACTGTATCAAAAAAAATCCACATATAAATGGATAGAAGCAGTTCAAATCTGTGTTGTTCAAGGGTCAACTGTACTTTCTCAACTGAATTTTAGAATCATTTTCTTAAGATCTATATATTTTTTATTTTAATTTTAAGACATTTCTAATCTTTTTTTAAAATTGTATTTATTTGAGAGAGAGAGAATGAGAGGGGAGAAGATCAGAGAGAGAAGCAGACTCCCCATGGAGCTGGGAGCCCCAAATGGGACTCAATTCCTGGCTCAGGGACATGACCTGAGCCAGAGGCATTTAGTTCCTTAACCCACTGAGCCACCCAGGCACCCAAGACTTTTCTTTCCTTCAGCAAATGACCACCACAGGCCATATTAAAAAATGAATTAAAAAATGGTAATAATGGGGCACCTGGGTGGCTCAGTGGGTTAAGCATCTGCCTTCAGCTCAGGTCATGATCCTGGGGTCCTGGGGTTGTGCCCCAGGTTGGGCTCCCTGCTCAGTGGGGAGCCTGCTTCTGCCACTACCCCTCCCCCCACTATGCCCCCACTGCTTGTGCTCTCTCACGCTGTCTGAAATAAATAAAATCTTTAAAAATATGGTAATAAAATGTATAATTATATCTCATTCAAAGGTTAATATTCCTGAGATACAAAAACACTTATAATTTTAAAATGTAAATACTTCAATTTTAAACCAGGAGTAATTTACTGGCAATGTACAAAAATAGAGCCAATAAGTATATGAATGATATTGTTTTATACTTAGTCAACAAAAATGCAAATTAAAACAAGATGACAAAGATGATAAAAATGTTCAAAAGGTGATAAAGATCTCAAAGCCTAACAGTGCTCAAGATTAGCAAGAAGATGAAGACACAGGTGGAAAAGTAATAAATACATTTCAAGGGGAGAGTCTGGTAACATCATCTAGACTCTTATAAGAGTGCATTCCTTTGATCCAGTAATTATATTTCCATGAATTTATTATAAGGACATAATCAGGAATATGTACAGATTTATCTAGGAGAATAATCATCTAGTAGTGTTTTATGAGTATGATTCTTTTTTTAAGTTTTTATTTAAATTCTATTTAGTTAACATTTAGGGTAATACTGGTTTCAGAAGTAGAATTTAGTAATTCATCACTTACATATAACAAACACCCAGTACAAGGGCACCTGGGTGAGGGCACCTGGGTGGCTCAGTTGGTTAAGTGTCTGCCTTTGGCTCAGGTCATGATCCCGGGAGACCTCAAATTGAGCCCTATATCCGGCTCCCCGCTGAGCAGGGAGCCTGCTTCTCCCTCTCCAGCTCCCCCATGCTTGTGTTCCAGCCCTCACTATCTCTGTCATAAATAAATAAAATCTTTAAAAACAGAAAACCAAAAAACAAAACAAAACAAAACAAACAAAAAAACAAGGATGGGTGTCTGGGTGGCTCAGTGGGTTAAGCCTCTGCCTTCAGCTCAGGTCATGATCTCAGGGTCCTGGGATCGAGGCCCACATCGGACTCTCTGCTCAGCAGGGAGTCGGCTTCACCCTCTTGCTCTGCCTGCCTCTCTGCCTACTTGTGATCTCTCTCTCTGTGTCAAATAAATAAATAAAATCTTAAGACAAACCAAACCAAACCAAAACAAGGGCACCTGGGTGGCTCATTCAGTTAAGCGGTAGACTCTTCTTGATTTCTGCCCTGGCCATGATCCCATGTAGTGAAATCAAACCCATCATGGTACTCCGTGCTGAGCACGGAGCCTGCTTGGGATTTTCTCTCTCTCCCTCTGCTCCTATCCTGCTTGCATGCACACACACTCTCAAATTAAATAAATAAATCTTTAACACCCAGTGCTCGTCACAAGTGCCCTCCTTAATACCCATCACCCATTTTTGCCTATACCCCACCACCCACTTCCCTCAGCAGTCTTCAGTTTGTTCTCTACAGGTAAGAGTCTCATGGTTTGCCTCTCTCTCCTTTTTTTTTTTCTCTCCTTCTCCTATGTTCATCTGTTTTGTTTCTTAAATTCCACAAGTGAAATCACGTGGCATTTGCCTTTCTCTGACTTACTGTCCTTTGCAGAATACATTCTAGCTCCATCCACATCATTGCAAATGGCAAGATTTCATTCTTTTTGATGACATCTAGTACCGTTTGTACATGTGAAAAACTGCAAATACCCTAAAAGTCCAACAATTTAGGGACTGGTTGAACAAATTACATCCATACAACCATTAAACGGCATTATATCCCTATAGCCGTTAAAAATGATTATTTAAATTTACCTGGAAAGCTGTGAGACACTATTGTCTTTAAACACACACACACACACACACACACACACACACACACACACTTTCTGTGCATATGTGAAGTCTTCCTAGTTTACACAGCAGTGTGTTAATACTGTGTGGTGAGACTGTAGGTGAGTGGTGAGTTCAACTTTCTTTTATAAACATTTATGTACTTACTATCAGTTTTGCTGGGAGCAGGCACTTTTTGAAAGCAGTTTTCTTCTTACCATCATAAATGACAAGGAAACTATGACTCTGCGGGGCAGGGGGGAGGCGGGCACGCGGCGAGGACCCGCAGGGGCGGGGCGGGGTGAAAAGTATCGCGAGCGCCGCGGCATCGCCTTGCTGCTCCGCGGCAGCACGCAGACCGGAAACACGCCACGCGGGACCCCGGAATTCTGGGTAATGCCCGGTCCGCATGACTTCACGAGAACTTATCATTTGAAAGAAAAATTGATACCGCTTTCCTTTAACACAACATTTGCTATTGACTTAAGCCGGCGTAGGGAGGTTTCTAACCGGACAGGCGAGCGGAGTTAATATGGACTGTGGAAGGGGTTTTCTTGAAAGGGAAAAACCCTTACTCACTTCCCACCCTTCCCCCACCACCCGCTCCCCTCCCTCGGGAGGGGCCTCAAGGCCGCTCCTGGGAAGGGCGTTTCTATGGGCGACGGCTAAAGAGGACGTAGCAAAGGGAAGGTCGGCCAGCAGGCTATTGCAGTAGAAAGCCGCTCTTAAAGGAAGACTGACGCGCGCGGAGCTGGGGGCGTAAGGCGAGGCACGCTCTGATTGGCCGGCTCCTCAGGCCTGGCGCGCGCGTGCGCAAAGGCGTCGGCGCTCGCGGGCTTGTCTCCCTCTCGCCTTAGTCGGGGAGCGGGGCTGGGACCGGGGCGGAGGGAGGGGAGTGAGTGGTTCATGCTTGTCCTTGGGTTCGGAGCGGCTTAATCTTCCTCCCACCCGAGGTTAGTGGGCTGCAGGAGTCAAGCGAGGCTTTCCCCACGAGGCCGGACCCACTGCAGACGTGGGACTGGGGGGGAGGATGGAGGGAAGGCGAGGCCCAGGCTGAAGGGTCGGGTTAGCTCTGGGCTGCTGCCAGGTTTAGCCAAGGGCCGGGAAGGCGGGAGGGGAGGGACCTACTGCACACAACAACCCTGCGAGAGAGCTCGCCTGGACGGCATAACGGCTGAGAGAGACTCTTAGGTGGAGAGGCCCGAGAGATGAACAGGCCCAGGCCCCTGTACTCGTGTAGGAACCAGATAGAACTAAGCTTGTGTTTGGGATGCAAGTTGATTACCAATTTTTGAATGATTACGATTCAAAATAAATGGTCTTTGGGTTTGAGGTATCAATAGGACATTTAGGTGGAAAGGTTGACGTGAGGTCTTTTAAGGCAATCTTTGTGAATTAACCCTGTAGAAAATAGGTCCCTGATTTGTTATCCTGGGTGGCTCAGTTAGTTAAGCGTCTACCTTCAGCTCAGGTCATGATCCCAGGGTCCTGGGATCCATCCCTTCATGGGGCTCCCTGCTCAGGGGGGAGCCTGCTTCACCCTTTCCTCCCTGATCCGTTTGCTCTGTTGCTATCTCTGTCTCTCTCTCTCTCTCTCTCAAATAAATAAAATCTTAAAAACAATCCATGAATGGTGGTGTAAAATTCATTCTATTCTCTTCGGCAAATTATCTAACTTTATGGTGGTTAGTAACTTCACTGTAAACGTCTAATGATTCTGTCCCAGAGAGTGGACAGGAACCACATAAAGTTTTGGGGAAGTAACACCTCAGCTGGAGGCCTGAAAACCGGGCAAGACTTGCAGATCAAAGAGTTCTAGACCATCTGGTGAATGATGTTAAAAGGGAAAATTAAAGAGTTTGCTCATCAATGAAACTCCTAAGGCTTAAGTGCTTGTCTTGAACACAAATTACATAATTAAGGGATGGAAACTGTATGGTAGATTGTATTGATTCTTTGATTTTATTATAATTTTAAAATTCTTTTAATCTGTAGACACCAGAGAGCCTTTTACTATTCTTGGAATTTTTTTTATTCTTGGAATATTAAATGAAATGGAAAATTTTATTTCAAAATTTGCAAAAGTTTCAATATAATTACATTTATTTTGAGGAAGAGACACTTAAATCTTAACATTTCAAGGTTTTAAAAATATACAATAAATGTTCAAAAAATAAATAATTAGATGTTAATTTGGGCACATTTGAAAATATAGATAAATCAATAGAAGGGGAAAAAATCCATTAATCCCACTCTCCAGAGTTAACTGCTGTTACTATTTTAGTGTTATCTTTCTGTTGCTTTTTCCTATCATATATTTTACAAATATAGAATCACTAAACAGGAGTATACTTAAGAGACCAACCAGTAACTTTATCTAAGGCTATGACTATGAAAGACCTTCCCTTTGTTAGATATTTCTGTATCCTTTGGGTTACTATAATGAGCTAACATTTGTTTCTTTTTTTTTTTAAGAGTTTATTTATTTATTTGACAGAGAGAGAAAGAGAGAGAGAGAGAGCGTGCGAGCACAAGCAGGGGAAGCAGCAGGAGAGGAAGAAGCAGGGCTGATGTGGGGGCTTGATCCCAGGACCCCCGGATCATGACCTGAGTCCAAGGCAGACACTTAACCAACTGAGCCACCCAGGTGCCCCAATGAGCAAACATTTCTAATCAGAAAAAAAGCCAAAGATTCAGTACTTCCCCCTTATCTGCAGGGCCCACATTCAAGAGCCCGAGGAGATGCCTGAAACTGGCAATGGTTCCAAGACCTATCTATACTGGTTTTTTTTTTCCTATGAATACATAGCTATGATAAAGTTTATAAATTAGGCATAGCAAGAGACTGATAATAAGTAATAAGATAGAACAGTTATAAGAATATACTGTAATAAAAGTTATATGAATGTTGTGTCTCTCAAAATATCTTACACTCGTACTCACCCTTTTTGTGAGAATATGAGATGGTAAAATGCCCATGTGATGACATGAAGTGAAGTGAATGATGTTTGTATTGTGATGTGACATTAGGCATTAGACTATTGACCTGACTATACATCAAGAGAAGGATCATCCACTTTAGGACTGAGGTTGACCCGCCGTGGTAACTGAAATCTCAAAAAGTGAAACCATGGATAAGGGAGGACTACTGTATTGAAAAGAAAGGATATCACTTAAGTATCTTATAACCACATAATTGATTTTAAAAGAATTCGTAATTTTCAAAACATTCTACAGAGTCACTTTTAACGTGAGCGATCAAACATATGTTTGTCTTGTTTCCCTATGAAACCCCACTGAAATGAGAAAACATAAAAACCCACAAGGACTAAGAAAGTGGGAAAGGGAATTCGAGATGTTGGAGAGTTCTTAGTGGAAGAAGGAAAGAGGATAAAGAAATTGTTGGAGGGCGCCTGGGTGGCTCAGTGGGTTAAAGCCCCTGCCTTCGGCTCAGGTCATGATCTCAGGGTCCTGGGATCGAGGCCCGCATCGGGCTCTCTGCTCAGCAGGGAGCCTGCTTCCTCCTCTCTCTCTCTCTGCCTGCCTCTCAGCCTACTTGTGATCTGATCTCTCTGTGTCAAATAAATAAATAAAATCTTTAAAAAAAAAAAAAAAAAGAAATTGTTGGAACTAAGAAAGCTGAATGCAGAGGGGAATGGCAATTAGAAGTATAGTAAGTCATAATTCAGAACTCTAGGAAGGCTCTATAAAGAAAAATTCTATTTTTCTCACTCTACTCTCAATACTTGTGACACCAGATGAAGGGGAATTATCCCACATCAATTCTCCAATTTCCAGTGGACACTGACTGGGTGTCCTACAAATTTAGCTCAATTCTGACACTATCTACCTAGAGACAGCATCAGATCCCAGAGGTTAAAGACTGTGCACCAGACCACAATTGGCAATAAAAACCCCAGGCCCCAAGCAAAGACAAGATTCATGCTCCTTACCTTTCCGAGTCTCCAGGATACTCTTGTCTGTCTCTCTGTCTCTACATACATATCTTCAATAAACTCTGCTTTCACTTCTGCTGGCTTGTTTGATTTCCATCCTGCATGAATCTAAGGACCCTTTTGGGCTGTCCTGTGGGACCCCCTCTCTGGGTCCTCAGACCCGGCCGGTCTGCATCATCCAGACTCAAACAGAATTATATCACCAGCTTTCCTATTTCTCCAGCTTGCAGACAGCAGAGCGTAGGACTTCTTGCCCTCCATAACCATCTGAGCCAATTTCTGCAGTAAATCTCATCTATCTATCTATCTATCTATCTATCTATCTATCTATCTATCTATCCATCCATCCATCTTATTGGTTCTGTTTCTCTGGAGAATCCTGACTCAGCCCTCAAGACTACCTCCACCTCAGATGCCAACCGCAAGGCCAGACTGTCACTTGTACTTCTGACCAAATAGCCATAAATTGGAGTTCCCATGACTCCCTTCTCTAGTTCAGTAATTTGCTAGAACAGCTCACAGAACTTAAGGAAATATTTACTTATGTTTATTGATTTGTTGTAAAGGATACAACACAACAGCCTCATGGAAAGATGCATAGGGCAAAGAAGGGGGGAAGGGGCACAGAATTTCCATGCCCTCTACCCACCACCCTCCCTGCACCTCTATGATGTTCACCAACCCAGAAACACGCCAAATTTCCTTAAGAGTTTTTATAGACCTTAGTCTCTAATCCCTCTCTCTCTTTCCTGGAGGTCTTGTGGGTGGGGCTAAAAGTTCTAACACTCCAGTCACTAGGTCTTTCCAGTGACCAGCACCATCCTGAGGCTATCGAGGGGCTCCCCCCTAAATCACCTCATTAGCATAAACTCAAGTGTACTCAAAAGAGGAGCCTCTTGGGGGTACCTGGGTGGCTAAATTGACTAAGTGTCTGACTTGAATTGGGCTCAGGTTATGATCTCAGGGTCATGAGATTGAGCCCCCAAGGTTGGCTGGGCATGGAACTTGCTTAAGATTCTCTCTCTTCCTCTGCACCACTCCCCNNGCCCCCCCCCCCCCCCCCGACTCTCAAAAAAAAAAAAAAGTATAGCCTCCTGAATAACAAAAGATACTCCTATCACTCAGGAAATTTCAGTTTTAGAAGCTCTTTGCCAGGAACAGGAGACAAAGACTCAGTACATGCCTTATTATACTACAGACTCGTAAATTGCAGATACCACATCAATGGGAGGGTGTAGAAAGAAAGACCAGAGGATTGACTGAAAATCTGTACAGAGTAGTTAGACTTCTAGATCTAGGTCACCATCCTTAAGACAAATAACCAAGTGAGTATCTTACCCTAGAACTGGTAAAGAGTTGGAACCAGAGGAGATTTAGGCACAACATCTCAGGTCAAGCAAAAAACAGATTAAATGAGAAAGTCTGTATACTGAGTAGTGAGACCCACCCCAGCCCCTTTCCACTGCTTGCTCTCTGAGTCCACATTCACCTTTTTATCTCATTTGATGGTGGTCACCCCCTTTTTTCTTCATCTTCATGATATAACTTTCTATCCTTTCTGATTTTTCTTTATTTTCTTCACTCTTATTCTGTTTAACTGTAATTGCTTGAGGTGATGTCCTAGGCTTTCTTCTTTCTACCTTTCTATGAGTTCATCCAACAGACTGTCCAGGGGCGCCTGGGTGGCTCAGTGGGTTAAAGCCTCTGCCTTCGGCTCAGGTCATGGTCTTGGGGTCCTGGGATCAAGCCCCGCATCAGGCTCCCTGCTCAGCAGGGAGCCTGCTTCCTCCTCTCTGCCTGCCTCTCTGCGTACTTGTGATCTCTTTCTCTCTCTGTCAAATAAATAAATAAATCTTAAAAAAAAAAAAAAAGTCCATACCACGGGTTAGGACTCACTCACATCTGTATCTCTAGTGCTAAACTCTAACCAACTTTCAAGTCTCATATTTTCAGACTTTTACTGAATCTATCCCTTTTGGATGCCACATGGGTAAAAAAGTATTCCATTCAGCTTTGTGGTATCCTATAGAGGAGGCTCTTAAGCAACAAGCTTGAGTAATGGAAGCCTGAGTAAGGTAAAAGGGCTCACAGTGACTCCCAAGCTGAATGTAAACAGGCTCATTAAGCGACCCACCTCAAAATACCCATAGTCCCTAACTGACCAAATACAAACAGGCACAGTTCCTAAGATTACCTAAAAAGGGAAAATTCTGTGTGTTCCCATACTCTCTCACTCTGCCCTATAACTGCAGCCTCTCACCACCACCTTGTTGCAGACGGTCTGCGCTGCTGTCCTGCCCATTGCTCCCTCTGGTGTATGCAATAAACTTCTATCTCCTTTGTTCTGCCTTGGGAATTCTTTCACTGCCCCCGCATCTCTGGCTTCCACCCAATTGGGTCACCCCACATTTGGTGGCCCCCCATCCCATCAGAGCATCCCATACATCCCACTAGAATAGGCTGTAGAGTAGATGCTCTTCTATCCAATGCCATTAAGGCCAATTAATTGGTCAATTAATTTTAAGTCACTAAAACAAAAAATCATTACAAAATTATGTACACTGGCAGGGTCTGTTAGTTGCCCAACTAATTTTCATTCTTTACACCTGAAACTAATGTAACACCGTATGTTACTTGTACTTGAATTTTTTTTTAAAGATTTTATTTATTTATTTGACACACAGAGAGAGAGATCACAAGTAGGTAGAGAAACAGACAGAGAGAGAGGAGGAAGCAGGCTCCCTGCCAAGCAGAGAGCCCGATGTGGGCCTCGATCCCAGGACCCTGAGATCATGACCTGAGCCGAAGGCAGAGGTTTTAACCCACTGAGCCACCCAGGTACCCTGTACTTGAATTTTTAAAAAGAAGTTCATTCTCCCTTTCATCCTTAGCAATAAAACTGATATTTCATTCTGCATAGGCAGTATACTAAACAAAAGACACTTCTCAGGTGCCTTTGCGTTAGAGCTGGTCATTGAGATAATAAATGGACTCTGTTGAGTGTGATTTCTAGGAGAGACTTTCCTTATTCTCCCTTTTCTCTTGCTTCCTGTCTGGAATTCACTTGTGATGGCTAGAGCTCTAAGTGTCAGCTTATATGCTACCAGAGATGGTATAGAAGGAGTCTGTTGATAACTTTGCTGCCTATCTCCGGCCTTCTTTTCAGTGAGAAAATAAGCCCTTCTAAGACTTACTTATTACACAATAAATGTAGATCTTGGATACTAACAGTCAAATGTAATTCCTAATTGACACATATGTACTTAAACATTTTATTTTAACTTAAAGTATATTAATATTTATCAGTGTTTTGATGTAGTGCCAAGACTTTTTGATTTCGGGTTCTGATTGGAGTTCATTAGTATACTTCCATGAACCATACCCATAATGCACTGTCTGTTGTTACAAGTTTGAATTACTTCCATGCAGGCTTAAGAACTTAAGGATACTCACTGAGCAATCTGAGTGCAGAATTCTAGATTTCTACATTTTTTTCTCTCATCTTTTAATATTCTCTTGCCCTAGACCAATTTGACAGTTATTACATTAGTCTGCCACTGCGCCCCCCAATTTCATGTCCTTCTTGCATGTATAATACATTCAGTCTATTCCGGTAACCCCAAAAGTCTTAACTTGTTCCAGCACCAACTCTAAAATCTGAGTCCAAAGTCTCATTTAATTATCATCTAAATCAGTTATTGGTAAGACTTAAGAGGTATGATTCATCCTGAGGCAGAATTCTCTCCAGCTTTGAATCTGTGAAACCAAGTTATATGCTTCCAAAGTACAATAATGGGCCAGACAGACATTCCCATTCCAAAAAGGAGAAAGAGGAAAGAAGGAAGGGGGAGGGGTGAGTCCCAAGCAAGTCTAAACCTAGCAAGGCAAATCCCATTAGATCTTATTTTTAATTAAAGGATTTTTTTTCAATTGAGATATAATTGACATATAACATTATATTAGTTTTAGGTGTATAACATGATGTGATATAAGTATATGTTGCAAAATGATTACCACAATAAGTTTAGTTAACATCCATCACCACACATCATTACAATTTTGTCTCCTGGTGATGAGAACTTTTAAGATCTACTCACTTAGTATCTATCCAATATACAATACAGTATTAATTACAGTCACCCTGATGTACATTACATTCCCAGGACTTACATAATTCTATTAGATCTTAAGTCTTAAGAATAACCTTTTTTGGTCCAATGCTCTGCTGCTCTACAAGGACCCCACCCTTTGAAACCAAAGAGAAAAACTTGCACACTGGGCCCATGATGGATATGGACGCCCCAAAGATCTCTGAACTACCTTCAAGATCACCCTTCCTTTTTCTTAAAGAACAAACCATGTTCCAGTAGAAGAGCTCTATCATCCAGTTCTGTACAATACAAAAAGTCCAGCAGCCTTTCTTCATATCCACCTTTTTTCTGTCCCTATTTGGGGCAACTAGCAGTGTCTCTGTTGGTATAATCCCATCTCTTGTCCTGCCTGTCTGTTGAGTGACGATTAAATTCAGGGTTCACACCCATATTAATATCTTTACCAGATGGTTGTTCAGCCACACCTTTAGTGTTGTCCTCAGAATAAGCATTCTCCTATTTTGTATCGTGGATAGGCTGAGAATTTTCCAAAGCTTTAAGTTCTGGTTCGTTTTGGTTTTAATAATTTCTTCCTCAATTCATCTCTCCCTTCTCACACTTCACTAGTAGTAGTCAGGAGGACCCAGGCTACAGGCTATACCTGTAACATTTTACTTAGAGACCTCCTCAGCCAGGGCACCTGGGTGGCTCAGCTGGTTAAATGACTGCCGTCAGCTCTCTCAGGGTGCTGGAATTTAGCCCTGTGTTGTGGGTCCCTGCTCAGCAGGAGTCTGATTCTCCCATTCCCTCTGTCCCTACCCCCACCACTCGTGCTCTCTCTAAATAGATAATAAAATCTTAAAAAAAAATTTTTTTTAATCTCCTCAGCCAAATATCTGATTTCATTGTTCACAAGTTCTTTCTTCCACAAAACAGTAGAACACAATTCAGCCAAGTTCTTTGCTGCTTTATAACAAAATCACCTTTCTCCATTTTCCAATAACTGCTCCTCATTTCTATCTGAGACCTCACCAGAATGGCCTTTAGCATTCATATTTCTACTAACATTCTGTTCATGACTATTCATATATTTTCTAAGAAGATGGAGGCCTTCTCTCTAGCTCTTTTTTCTTTTTTTGAAGATTTTATTGGGGCACCTGGGTGGCTCAGTCAGTTAAGCGGCTGCCTTCTGCTTGGGTCCTGATAGGATCGGCCTGCATTCGTTTCCCTGCTCTGTGGGGGGTGGGGAAGGCCTGCTTCTCCCTCTGCCAGGGGCTCTCCCTGCTTGTGCTTTCTCTCTCTCTATAAAATCGTTATAAAAAAATAAAATTTATTTATTTAAGAGAGAGACAGAGTAAGAGAGAGAGTGGTGTGGGGGGCAGAGGCAGATGGAGAAGCAGACTCCCCTCTGAGCAGGGAACCCAATATGTAGCTCAATCTCAGGACTCTGGGATCATGACTTGAGCCAAAGGCAGATGCTTAACAGACTGAACCACCCCGGGGCCCCTCTAGCTTTTTGTCTTTCATAATCACCTTTAACATACATATTTCTACCAAAAATCCCTTCATGACAATTTAAGCTTTTTGTAACATGCACCTCAAAACTCTTCTGGCCTCTACCCATAGCCCAGTTTCAAAGCCACTCCCACATTTTTAGGTAAACATCCTACTTCTTGGTACCAAATCTGTTTTAGTTTGCCTGGGTTGCCAATATACAATAGTACAACTGGATGGCTTAACAAAATTTTATTTTCCCACAGTTTTTGAAGCTGCAAGTCCTAGATCAGGGAGCCAGCATGGTAAGTTTCTGGTGAGAATTTTTTTTTTTTACACAGAGAGAGAGAGATTACAAGTAGGCAGAGAGGCAGGCAGAGAGAGGAGGAAGCAGGCTCCCCACTGAGCAGGGAGCCCGATGCGGGCCTCCATCCCAGGACACTGAGATCATGACCTGAGCCGAAGGCAGAGGCTTTAACCCACTGAGCCACCCAGGCGCCCATCTGGTGAGAATTTTTATTTTGGTATACAGATGGCCACCTTTTTGCTGTGTCCTCACATGGTATAGGAAGAAAGGGAAAGAATTCAATGATGTTTCTTGTTCTTCTTATAAGGACATTAGTCCTATTGGATCAGGGCCCCACCCTTATGACATTATTTAACCTTAATTACCTCCATAAAAACCCTATCTTTAACAGAGTCCTGTTGGTGGTTGGGGTTTCAACATATTCATTTGGGGGACACAAACATTTAGTCCATACCATCATTTTTAGTGTTTCGTGTTCATTTTTGTTTTCAGAGGAACAATGATTTCTTTCATTATATTTAGTTACCTTTTCTAGTATGAATGGACTTGCATAATTCTAATAACAGGTATTATACAAGTATATTATAATACTTGTTACAGGTACGATGTGATATGTCCTATGCTGAACCCTAAGAATTCAAAGATGAGTAAGACATGGTTCCTGTCCTTGAAAATATCAGTAGAGCAGTATAATACACAAAGTTGCACCTAAAGTCACAACTACTAGATAATACATATATGAATAGCAGGGCCTCTAACTACTGTGTGAACATAAAAAAATCACCTGAGTTCCTGTTAAAAATGCTTTGTGAACTTCCTCCCCAAAACTCATAACCTTAGTCTAATCATGAAAAAATTTAAGACAAATTTCAGTAGAGGGGAATGATACAATATACCCAACAAGTACTTAAGTACTTGTCGTTGTCAAGGTCATCAAAAACAAGAAAAGTCTGAGAAAGTATCACAATTAAGAGGAGCCTAAGAAGACATAACATCTAAATGTGGGGCGCCTGGGTGGCTCAGTCAGGTCATGATCTCAGGGTACTGGGATCAAGTATCTGCCTTCAGCTCAGGTCATGATCTCAGGGTACTGGGATCAAGTCCCACATCGGGCTCCTCCCCCGCCTTTGCCCACACTCATTCTTTCTCATAAATAAATAAATAAATAAATATTTAAAGGAAAAAAAAGATGACATACTATGTAAATGTAACATGGCATCCAGGATGGGATCCTGGAACATAAAAAGGACAGGTAAAAACGAAGCAAATCTGTATAAACTACAGACTTTAGGGGCACCTGGGTGGCTCAGTCATTAAGTGTCTGCCTGCGGCTCAGGTCATGATCCCAGGGTTCTGGGATGAGCCCTCATTGGGCTTCCTGCTTGGCAGGAAGCCTGCTTTCCCTCTCCCACTCCCCCAGATCTTATTCCTGTTCTCGCTGTCCCTCTCACTGTCAAGTAAGTAAAACAAACAAACAAACAAACAAACAAAACTATGGACTTTAGTTATTAGTAATATATGAGCATTGGCTCATTAATTGCACTAATCAATATATTACATACTAATGTAAAGATGCTAATAATGAGGAAGATTATGTGGCTCTAAGGACAGAATATGGGATCTGTATTATCTGCTCAATTTTTCTGTAATCCTAAAACAATTCTCAAAAAATTAAGTCTACTAATTAAAAAAAATTATTTCTGTGCCCTACCCCTTGCTTTAATAATTTTAAGGGGGTGACTGGCAATAATGGTTCTGCTCCCGCTTTCAACTTGGGGAGGGGGCGGTTTACATGCCACCAACAACTCTTCCACACCAGCTGGGTGTCCAATAAATTTACCTCAATTCTGACACTATCTGACGAGGGAGCAGAAGACTAGGGGAGAAGAAAGCACAAGTTGACACCCTGCAACCTTCCACTATCCCCAACTCCTGGGTGGAATGAGTGTGACATTCCTCCGGGAAACTTCCAACTATCTTACTGTTAATGCTTTGCTAGAGGGAAAAAAAAAACCTTAGCTTGATAATAGCAAGGCCTCCAGTATACTGAGGGTGTTCTTTAGCATATGAAAGTCCTTTTGGATACCTCTCGTTTTCCTTACTTCCCTCAACCCCACAGTATATGATCGGTCACTCCTCAAAACCCTGGTGCCCCTCTTTCTGCACAGAGGTTCTGCTCTGTGTTGTAATAAAATTGCCTGTTTGCACCAAAAACATCTCAAGAATTCTTTCTTGGACGTCAGCACCAAACATCACCCCACCAAACCTCACCTGCGTTCTAAAACTACATCACTACCTACTTGCTGATAGTACTGATTCCACAGGTTAAGGGTTCTGTTCTTACAAGTCTGCTCTCCATTTCAGATGCCAAGCACAACCCAGGATGTTACCTGTATTTGTGACTGACAGGCTAGAAATCAGAGATTCCTGCTACTCTCTCCTTGGGCTTGATTAATTTGCTAAAGCAGCTCACAGGACAACCCATACATCAGGAAATCCATGTACTCATTAGATTACCCATTTATTGCAAAGGATAGTAAAGAATATGAATCAATGGGGAGATGAGATATGGTATTTCCCAAAACAAAGGAGCTTCTGTCCTTTGTGGAGTTTGGGGCCCAGCAGCACATTGGGACATGGAAGTTCCCCAACTTAGAAGTTCTCCAAACCCCATCTTTTGGGGTTTTTATGGAGGTTTCATTACATAGGCATGATCGATTAATCACTGACCACTGATGATTGAATCAACCTCCAGTCCCTCTCACCTCCCAGGAGGTTAGGGGAGTGGGACTGAAAATTCCAACCCTCTAATCACATTGTTGGTTCTCCCGGCTACCAGCCCCCATCCTTCTGTGAGGTCCAATAGTCACCATATTTATTTTTTCATTTTATTTATTTGTCAGAGAGAGCACGAGTGACGAGACAGCAGAAGCTCGAGGAGCATCAGGCAGAGGGAGAAGCAGACTCCTCCGCTGAGCAGGGAGCCCAATATGGGACTCCAACCCAGGACCCTGGGATCATGACCTGAGCCGAAGGCAGATGCTTAACTGCCTGAGGCACCCAGGCATCCCACTAGTCACCATATTAACATAACAAGACACCATCTGGTTCTCCTCATTTAGGAAAGGGGAGGAGAAAGAAGGGAGTAAGAAAGGAGTTCTTACCCCCATAGCAATAGCTCAGCTATGAGCTATGAGCTCTCAGCAATGAGAAGCTACTATACCCAGTTTACTCCGCGGGACTTTTAGTTTATAACAGCCTTCCCAACTGACCTCTTTTGTCAGTCAAAAAGCATTCCTTTCGGGCGCCTGGGTGGCTCAGTGGGTTAAAGCCTCTGCTTTCGGCTCAGGTCATGATCTCAGCGTCCTGGGATCGAGGCCCTGGGATCGAGGCCCGCATTGGGCTCTCTGCTCAGCAGGAAGCCTGCTTCCTCCTCTCCCTGTCTTTCTGCCTGCCTCTCTGCCTACTTGTAATCTCTCTCTCTCTGTGTGTCAAATAAATAAATAAAATCTTAAAAAAAAAAAAAGCATTCCTTTCCTTTGGCTTCTGGATTTACATACAGTTTTGCCTCTGCTCATCTGTCCCAGATTGCATTTCTCAGCTGTTCCTAGTAAACCCATCCTTTGGTGATAAAATAACTGGCAGTTTTATTAAGGTTAACACCATATACCAACTGGTTTAACACACACACACACACACACACACACACACACACCCCACTTATTTCTCTTGGTTCTGAAGTCTGGAAGTCCTAGATTAAGGTGCTGCCAAATGTAATGTCTGTTGAGAGCCCTCTTATTTGCAAACAACAGCCTTTTCACTGTGGCCTCACATTGTAGAGACCGTGTGTTTCGGAAGTTCGGAGGCAACCGAGAAACTCAGGCTGCAAGCGGAGAGCTAGGAGAACACAGCTTTATTAACGCCGGCAGGCCCAAGGGGATTGTTCCCAAAGTCTGAGCACCCGGCTATGATTGGGGTGGATATTTATAGGTAAACTAGGGACTTTTTTCGGGGTCTTTCTTTTGATTGGCTCGGGGCCATGCAGAAGTTCTTACAGCTATGCGGAAGCAACCCTGCAGAGGAGTGCTGAGTCATCCCGGGGGGGTTTCTCCTCTCAGCGAGGCGGCCATTTTAGGTTACTTTTCCTCCCCACGTGAGCTCCGATTTCTTCCTTTTATAAGGATATTAATCTTATAATGGGAATTCTACCCTCATGATCTCACGTGAACTTAATTACCTCCCAAAGATCTGTCTTCAACACCTTCATACTGGGAATTAGATTTACAGCATACAAAATTTGGTGGGGACCATGCATTGCAGCAGCTGTTCCAAAATTCCTAACTGGTACTTGAAAGAGAGAAGTACAGCCTGAGTCCTGAGGATGAAACATTTCTGTTCCAGTTACACTAGGGATTCACTGTCATTTAACACAATGGTTTCCAAATATGTACTGATCAGAATCTCTAGGAGTGCTATACAGGAATCTTTACTCTAAATAAACTCATCAAGAAATATGGGATCCGGGGTGCCTGGGTGGCTCAGTGGGTTAAGCTTCTGCCTTCAGCTCAGTTCATGACCTCAGGGTCCTGGGATCGAGCCCCACATCCAGCTCCCTGCTCAGCGGGGAGCCTGCTTCCCCCTCTCTCTCTGCCCGCCTCCCTGCCTACTTGTGATCTCTCTCTCTCTGTCAAATAAATAAATTAATTAAAAAAAAGAAATATGGGATCCATGGGAATTATTTTCATTAAGAGCTTGGAGGAGAATTTAAGGAGGACTATTTGTTGACATTCTCTTTAACCAGAGTGTTAAAATTTAAAACCTTTATTTTAAACTTTATATTAGTATTATTATTATAGAGAATAGAATTAAACTGTTGGGGTTACAATATATACTTTAAATTGCTTTAAATTTATAGTACGTATTTACTATGAAGTCAATAATGAAAAGCAAGGTAAGGGTAAGCATTTATAATGCTAGTTAAATGTAAGCCTTATATGAAATGTTTAACTCTCCGGTTCCTAGTTTTCTGCCTAAATGGTAGTAAGCCCAAGTTTCTTATAAAATCTACCTGGACTGGGGTGCCTGGGTGGCTCAGTCAGTTAAGTGTCTGTGTTCAGCTCAGGTCATGATCCTATGGTTGTGGGATAGAGTCTTACATTGAGTCACACATCAGGCTCCCTGCTTAGCAGGGTAGTCTGCTTCTCCCTCTCCCTCTGCCCCTGCTCCTGTGCTCTCTCTCTTTCTCTCTTTCAAATAAATAAATAAAATCTTAAAAACAAACAAACAAAAAAACAGCTAACTGGACTTTGTAGAACAAGAGGAAATTTAAAACCCTTAAAGGCTCCAGGCTAGTTAATGGTTTCTTTGCTTTTTGTTGATTCAAATTCTCAAGGACAGTTAAAATGATAAATAGATAAAATAAAAACTAATTCGGGCGCCTGGGTGGCTCAGTGGGTTAAAGCCGCTGCCTTCGGCTCAGGTCATGATCCCAGGGTCCTGGGATCGAGGCCCACATCGGGCTCTCTGCTCGGCAGGGAGCCTGCTTCCTCCTCTCTCCTCTCTCTCTGCCTGCCTCTTTGCCTACTTGTAATCTCTCTGTGTCAAATGAATAAATAAAATCTTTAAAAAAAAAAAAATAAAAAAAAAATAAAAACTAATTCTCAAGGACAGGATAATGGCAAAATATAAAGGTATTAAAAGGGAGAAACTAAGCACAAAAAAAAAATGGAAGCAGGAGAGAGCTGAGACTTAAGAAAGTTTAGAGGCAGTAAAGCATGTCTAAAAAATATCAGTCAAGGGCGCCTGGGTGGCTCAGTGGGTTAAAAGCCGCTGCCTTCGCCTCAGGTCATGATCCCAGGGTCCTGGGATCGAGGCCCACATCGGGCTCTCTGCTCGGCAGGGAGCCTGCTTCCTCCTCTCTCCTCTCTCTCTGCCTGCCTCTCTGCCTACTTGTAATCTCTCTGTGTCAAATGAATAAATANTTTAAAAAAAAAAATATCAGTCAAGACAGGCTAATTATTATTAGTTATTAGTAACAAATGCCTCCAAGATGTCAGAGACTTACAAATTTGTTTCTTATTCATACTACTTTGGAACACTGAAGGTCATGATGGCATAGAAAAAAGAGAACATAGTGAGCCACTGGCTCTTAAAACTTCCTCCTATAAGTTGATGCATATCCTGTTCACTCATATTTCACTGGTCAAAGCAAATCACATCACTGCCAGATTTCAGCAGGGGATATGGTCCCTCCTATGGGAGGCACACCACAAAAAGAGCACCAAGCAGGAGTCAATATTCTTCAGTCTACACAGAAAGACCACAGTCGTAGGCGAGATTACTTAAAATTACATTTAACTTCACTTCAGCACTAACGCAGGAACACAACTGCTATTGTGTGAATACAAGTTAGTTTTGTCCCAGCCTATTCTTGAGATATGATCTCAGCAAAAATATGTTAAAACACATTTCTGTGAGAGAACAATTTTGCCCTCTCTAGAACTTTTGTTTTTCTTTTGAGATACAATATCAGGTGGTATCATTTAAGGGTTCAGCTTTATAAATATTAAATATTTGTATTGTTATGTTAGTTGAAGCTTGCCCTGGACATTGTGAGCATATCTCCCCAGCTGTGTAGCAGCCATATGATTGGGGAAAAGGGAGACTCAATTCTACTTATTGATTTATTCTCTAATTTGCTACCCAATCAGGTGATTTTTTTTCCCCTCTTGTCACAATAATTGCCAGGCTTAAGCGAATCAGTGCCCAGTATCTCCTTGGCTAAAGTGAAATTTGAGCCAGTGAGATATGACAGATTAGTCAAAATGGACAAAAAAACAAACAACAAAAACATCTGCTATATATGAGAAACTCATTTCAAATATGATCTTTAGATTCAATGCTAAAGAATGAATAAAGATATACTTTGAAAACTCTAATCGGAAGAAAACTGGAACAGTTAGATTGCTATCAGACAAGGTGGAGTTCATGGCAAAGAAAATGAGCAGGGATAAAGAAGGTAATTTCATAGCAATAGAGTCAGTTCATTCAGAGGGTGTAAGAATTTTAATTGTTTATGCATCTAACCATAGTGTTTCAAAATACAGGAAGCAAAATCTGTCAGAAGTGAAAAAGAAATAGACAAGTTCATATCATAGTTGGGGAATTCAGTACTCCCCTCTTGGTAACAGAGAAGCAAACAGAAAATCGACAAGAACACAGAAGATACAGATATTACTACCATAATACTAAAACCAAAAACATTACAGGAAAAGAAAACTATGTATCAATGTCCCTCATGAACACAGAAAAATCTTCAACAAAATATTTGAAAATCGAATCCAGTAATATAAAAACAGAGTAACACATCATGACCAAATGGAGTTTATTCTGAGAAGGCAAGGTTGTTCAATATTAGAAAATTAATATAATCAGTTTAACAGTCTACAGAAGAAAAATCACATAACTTTATTAATTGATGCAGAAAAAGAATTTGAAACATTACCCATCAACTCATGATTTAAAAAAAAAAAAGCCTCTCAGCTAACTATAGATAGAAGGAACTTTCCTCAGTGTGGTAAAAGCATCTTCAAAAAACCTGGGTGACTCAGTGGGTGAAAGCCTCTGCCTTCGGCTCAGGTCCTGATCTCAGGGTCCTGGGATTGAGCTCCACATGGGGCTCCCTGCTCAGCAGGCTGTCTGCTTCTCCCCACAACTCATGCTCTCTCTGTCTTGCTCTCAAATAAATAAATAAAATCTTAGGGAGAAAACCACAAAACAAAACCCTACAGTTAACATCGTACTTAATGATGAAAGGTTGTGTGCTTCTTCCCAAGTTAAAGAACAAGTCAAAGCTGTCCATCCCTCTACTCCTGTTCAACAACATACTGGAAGTCCTAGCCAGGGGAAGCAAGAAAAAGAAGTAATAGGCATACAGATTGGAAAGGAAGATATAAAATCTTCCCTATTTGCAGATGACGTGATTGTGTACAAAGAAAACTCCAAGGAATCTACCCCCAAAAAAGAAAATCTAAAACTAATGAGTGAGTTTAGCAAGATCGCAAGATATATCAAGGTCAACACACAAAAATCAACCATGTTTCTATATACTAACAGTTGTAAACCAAAAATTTTATTTTATTTTATTTTATTTTATTTTTTAATTTTATTTTTATTATTTGCCCAAGGGGTACAGGTCTGTGAATCATCAGGCTTACATCTTTCACAGCATTCACCAAAGCACAAACCCTCCCCAATGTTAAACCAAAAATTTTAAAGTAATATTTACAATTGCTCCCCCCTCCAAAAAAAAAAAAAGAAATACATAGGTTTAAATTTATCAAAACAATGGGTGCCTGGGTGGCTCAGTCAGTTGAGCAACTGACTTGGTTTGGGCTCAGGTCATGATCTCAGGATCATGAGATCAAGCCCGCATCAGGCTCTGCGGTCAGTGGTGAGTCTGCTTGAGATTCTCTCCTTCCCTGCATGCATGCTTGCTCTCTCAAATAAATAAATGTTTAAAAAATTATCAAAACATAATCTCATTGCTTTAAAGTAACAACTACTTTATTTTCTCTAAGTTCCCTTTTGTAAATGATTTTAGGGTCATTGAATTTTTATGTTTTTATGTTGTATTGCATTTACATTTTCCATATACATTTTCTTCTATATCTATAAAGTCATCAAATTATTATTTTAAGGGCAGGCCAATTCTATCATATTGATGTACTAGCATAATATAGAAAGAAGTATGGAGAGAAGAATGAGCTTTTAAACAAGGCTGAATTCAAATTCCAGTTCCCCAAATACTAGCAGTGTGACTAAAGGCAGTTAACCTTTCTCAGCCTTGGTCATTGTTAAAATACCAAAGTTTCAGGGTTGTTAAGAGTTAAATAAAGTGATATACATAGGGGCACCTTGGTGGCTCAGTCATTTAAGTGTCTGCCTTTGGCTCAGGTCATGATCCCAGAGTCCTGGGATCGAGCCCCACATCAGCAGGGTGTCGGCTTCTTCCTCTCCCCCTGCCTGCTGCTCTCCCTGGTTATGCTCTCTCTCTGTCAAATAAATAAATAAAGTCTTTTTTTTTAATGTTAAAAAGAAAACTTAAGAAAAAAAAGTGATATGTGCAAAATACCTGGCACATAGTAGGTGTTTAACAAAATAGCTGTTATTGATACCATAATTTTAACCTTTCTCCTATTTTTGGACATTTAAGATTGTTTCTTGGCACAGTCTTTCTGTTGGAGTCCAAGAATTATTACTCCCTTTTCAGGATCTTGATCCTTAGGCTTTTAAATTTCTTATTTTGAAGTTTATCTAGGGTGATTAAGCCTCGAGGAATTGATTCATAAGGGCTGATTTGTAAATCAAAATGCCAAACTGAGCAATACATGTATCCGTTGCTTAGAACGCATTGTCCTGAGTATTTTGCTGAAAGCACACTTACTGATTCTTGCTTTGTGTGTCTCTATTTTTAACATTGTATTGTCCATTCCCCCTTCAGTTTGTATTGATCATTAGTGATGTCACTCACCATGGCCATGAACTATTTCAGAATCCCACTGCCAGTACTGCATATAGGAGGCACGAGACCTGGGGGATGAATACACCTAACAGGCACAGCCTCCAAGGAGGGGCCAGCAGTCCAAATAGGAAATTCCAGGAGAATCAGCGAATATAATTTCTATCTAAGGGAAAGGTGTACTGTAATAAAAGGGATTTTGAGACAGACAATTTTTAGGTCCAGGAGCAGGCCAAAGACATAGTGATAAGAAGGTCCATCTTGGTGACATAGGAAGCAGCCAGCGACTGAAAGACAATGGGGAAAAAATTAAATGTCTGGGAAAAGCAGAGGCCAGATTTACAAGACTGGAGTCAAGGTCAGACTCTAGTCCCAGCAGGGAGCCTAATTTGAAAACCAATAACCAGCACTGAAGATTAGTCAGTCAGACTGGACACAACTAGAAGGAAAGCTACAGTCTAACCATTCATGAATATGCTCAGGGTCTTGGTTCATTCCCAGGATGGAAGGAAGAACTGTTCTTCTTTTTTTTTTTTTTTAAGGTTTTATTTATTTATTTGATAGAGAGAGACACAGCGAGAGAGGGAACACAAGCAGGGGGAGTGGGAGAGGGAGAAGCAGGCTTCCCGCTGAGCAGGGAGCCCGATGGCGGGGTTCAATCCCAGGCCTCTGGAATCATGACATGAGCCAAAGGTAGATGCTTAACCAACTGAGCCACCCAGGCGCCACTAGGAAGAACTGTTCTAAATCCCTCTTACTTGTGCAGAGAGAGAAAGCCATGTACATCAAGGGTCAGCCTGGAGGCATGGAAAGGTTTTAGTTATAAAATAGGCTATGAACAAGCAACTGTGTCCATCATATGAATGGGGTTGTGTAGTCAAAATGCAATGCAGCATCATGTTTCTGAGATTTCTTGTTGAAAATCAGTACCATCTGTATCAGTCAGGATCCCGGAAGCAGATGGCACCGTCAAACCGAGTCATTAAGGAGAGTTTAATAAAGAGGTTATTTATAAAGGCAAGATTTAGGGGGGAAAAAAGAAGGGATGGTGTAGTGCCCCAGGGCTAGTAAGGGGAGTGGGGAGCAGTTTCCACACTTATATTTGAAAAGGCAAGGGGAAGGAATGGTTGCTGAACCCTGAGGGTGAACTTCGTTTGAGGGCAACCTAACAGGAAAAGTGATTTTGGCAAAGGGAAACAATCAACCTGTGGCAAGGTGGAAGGGAGGGAGCTGGGGAAATAAACATCCCTGCCTTACTCCCTCACCAACTTCCTACCAGTACCAGCGCTCCTATTCACTGCACCCAAATAGAAATTGGAAGGCAGGGAGCCCAGTGCTGCAGTCCATATAGGTCAGCCTCTCAGGGCACAGAGTAGGCTACAGAATTAATCTGAAAGAAAAATAGATAATCTACGGAGTGTAGATTCTCATTAAAATTAATCAAAGTGCCACTTTCCAGGCCTGAGCATTTTGGCTTTTTCATCCTTTTTTTTTTTTTTTTTTTTTTTTTGCCTCCGTCATCACATTTTGGATTTTAGTCTTACCTTCTTTTGTGGGTACAGTCCTCTGTCCACTAAAGTCACCCCCACCCCAACGCCCCATGCCTGCCTTGGAAGAGTCAAAGTATAATCACCTCTGAACAGCTGTTTATTCCAATCAAAGCTACAGCTGCCCCAGGAAAAGAAAGCTGGATCCTGTAAGAAGGACAAAGCCTACAGCTAGAGCTCCTTTCAACATGGTTGCCAGTGGGGCGCCTGGGTGGCTCAGCGGGTTAAAGCATCTGCTGTTGGCTTAGGTCATGATCTAAGGGTCCTGGGATAGAGCCCCACATCGGGCTCTCTGCTCAGCAGGAAGCCTGCTTCCTCCTCTCTGCCTGCCTCTCTACCTACTTGTAATCTCTCTCTCTCTGTCAAATAAATAAATAAAATCTTAAAAAAACAAAACAAAACAAAACATGGTTGCCAGTAATCTAGGTGAAGTCCTAGAGGCTTCTGAGGAAACAATCAGACCCCGGAAGCCAACTGGAGAAAGTTCGCTTGCAGCAAACCTATCCAAGAGGGTTATTGTCACTCAGACAAGTAGGTAGAGGCTTCATTCAAATTTCCACTGGAGCAAAACTATCAGAAAAGAATTAAAACTGGCTAGGGCACCTGGGTGGCTCAGTGGGTTAAAGCCTCTGCTTTCGGCTCAGGTCATGATCTCAGGGTCCTGGGATCGAGGCCCGCATCGGGCTCTCTGCTCAGCAGGGAGCCTGCTTCCCCCTCTCTCTCTCTGCCTGCCTCTCTGCCTCCTTGTGATCTCTCTCCCGCTGTGAAATAAATAAATAAAATCTTTAAAAAAAAAAAAAGAATTAAAACTGGCTAAATGGAAGGGATACTCTATTGATCACTTTCTGCTGTTTTGACTTTTCTGGCTTTTTCACAGTTTTTGTCTCTGGCAAAGTAAGAGACCTGGTCTGTTTCGTAAAATAAATTTTGATGTTGAGAATTGATCCATAAAGAACAAGCTAAGTGTGTTATTTGTGGTGCCTAAATGGGGTGGGGGCCCCCAAATGTGGAGGTCGATCAGGTGGAGGCCGGTGGTGCAGAAGGTGAAAGAATTTACCTGAGGCAGAACGAAGGAGATGGGAGGTTACTGAACACACCGCAGGGAAGCCCTGGCAGGACGGCAGAGGAGGGGGGTCTGCACCGAGCTAGTGGGACCACAGCTGTTTTTAAAGGGGAAAGAAGGAGATACCACGTGGTTTAGAATTTTCCTCTTTTTGATAACTGTCCCAGGTTGTAAGTAACCCATTGGTTACTTATGACCTACAGATATTTTGGATCACCTGATGGGCTGGTCTGTACTCAGCCAGGGGGTCACTGTGGGCCTATCAACATTCCATTGCTCAAGCCTGTTTGCCTGAAAGTGGCCTCTGCATTACTGACACATTACAATTGTCTTCTACCTGGGGCGCCTGGGTGGCTCAGTCATTAAGCGTCTGCCTTAGGGTCAGGTCCTGATCCCAGGGTCCTGCAATGGAGTCTGAATCGGGCTCCCTGCATCGGGCTCCCTGATGGGCTGAAAGCCTGCTTTTCCCTCTTCCACTCCTGCTGCTTGTGTTCCCTCTCTCGCTGTGTCTCTCTCTGTCAAATAAATAAACAAGGTCTTTATAAAAAAAAGAAGAAAGAGGGCGCCTGGGTGGCTCAGTAGGTTAAAGCCTCTGCCTTCGGCTCAGGTCATGATCTCAGCGTCCTGGGATCGAGGCCCACATCAGGCTCTCTGCCTGCTCAGCGGGGAGCCTGCTTTCTCCTCTCTCTCTGCCTGCCTCTCTGCCTACTTGTAACCTCTCACTCTGTGTCAAATAAATAAATAAAATCTTAAAAAAAAAAAAAAGAAGAAAGAAAGAAAGAAAGAAAATCCTGAGATGTTTCTGATTCCTCTTGAACATTTTGAGTTGTTTGAATACATTTCTAATAATTTTGATGTACAGAGATTTATATTCCAAAAACAGATTAGAAAAAGATAATCTTCAAGATGCAGTATTTCTTTTTTTAAAAAAACATTTTATTTATTTATTTGACACAGAGAGAGAGGGATTACAAGTAGGCAGAGAGGCAGGCAGAGAGACAGGGAGAGGAGGAAGCAGGCTTCCTGCTGAGCAGAGAGCCCGATGCGAGCCTCGATCCCAGGACCCTGGGATCATGACCTGAGCCGAAAGCAGAGGCTTTAACCCACTGAGCCACCCAGGCGCCCAAGATACAGTATTTCTAATGGTTTTAAGTTCCTGGATAGGTTTTACAGTGCTTAGGAAAAGAATACATTTCTCAAAGGTTTACTATACCATTTAGTGTGTAAAAAAATTTTTTTGTCTTTTAGTTTGTATACATATATTTTAAACTGTCTCTAATTAGTCATATTTGGAATCAAAATTGTTAGATAGCTCATTGCTAGACACAAACCTAGACTAGAAGCTGAATGATATCCAGAAGAAATTATTCTATCTATTGACCAAAAACAGCACCGTCACCCTTTCCATGCTAACATTTAATTTCTTCCCTTTTCTGCACTGGTAAAGAGGCAAAAGGGTATTTTATTCGCTGATATTAATGTATGATTTGAGAAATACTCAAACTTCTTTTTATAGTATCTCCACATATTAATACAAATCTTTAAAACTAGTAATAGATATTGTCATTTTTAAAAAGCATTAAATATTATGTCTTTACTTGGGTGATTTTAAATTACAGTTTCCCTACGCACTCAAATATTTAGCACAAATAGCTCCATGGAGATGACAAAATGCAGCTCAAACACAATTCAATTCTTTTCTTCTCCACTGTGTGTGATCTGTTTCCATGGAAATTTCATGTTGACCAGGAACTATAAAAATACTATATGCAAACATATCTCAAAAGCAAAGCTTTTTGGAGAATAATCGTGATTTAATTTGAGCCACTCCACTAAAATTGTTCAAATAATAGAAAACACTATTCTTCTCTAGCAGAGACCATTCTGCAATTTCCCTTAGCTCAATATATTAGTCTAATAGAGTTAGAGATTACAGGGACTTTAATTTGCCTTTTGATAAGAGTAAGATTAAATCTTAATGATTTAGATAAATTTGTTCATTCAAAAAAGATTAAGGTCTTAGTATGAGCCAGGTATTGTTGGGGTGCTGAAAAGAATACAAAGATGTATACCAACACAGTTCTCGTGTGAAATGGAATGACACCCCACTCTGGGAGTAGAGAGGAGGGAGGGAAGAGCAAGGAAATCTTCTTGGATGAAAAGGCATTTAAACTGGGTCTTGAACAATGAGAACACGAGGAGAGGACCTTTCTAGTGAGGGAAACATCTGAGCAAAAGCAGAGGTCATATTTGGAGAATGATGAGAAGTCCACCTAGCTGAGGTGTAAGGGAAACTGGGGGAGATGAAATGAAAAGCTAGGCTGTTGCTAGGTTTTGTAGAGCCTTGAATGCCACGCTAATTCAGATATTATGGGTTTGGGTCATGAACCCAGGGTGCTGGGATGGAGCTCCAGCTTGGGCTCCCTGCTCAGTGGGAGTCTGGTTCTCCCTCTGCCCCTTCCTCCCATTTGGGTGCCCACACTCTCTTTCTCTCTGTCACAAAAATAAATAAATAAAATCTTTTTTTAAAAAACCGGTTTGAGAGATGTAGGTTTAAAATATGTCTACAACTTCTTTGATATTCCTTTCTTTGAGAGGTGGAAATGATTCTGCTCCTTTGAGTGTGGGCTGGATTTGGTGACTCACTTCTTGTAAATAGAATAAGGCAGAAGTGATGGTATAACACTTATGAGACTAGGTCCTAAACAGCACTGGGGCTTCCCGCCTGCCTTCTTGGATCACTTGCCTGGGGGAAGGAAGCTGCCATGTTGTGAGGAAACTCAACCTTGGAAGTAGATTCTGTAGCTCCAAGACAAGCTCTGGCTGACGTGGTGATCTCAGCCGCATGAGAGACCCAGAGCCAGAAGGACCACCAGCTCAGCTGATCTTATATTCCTGACCTACAGAAACTATGAGATACGTGTTGTTTTAATCTGCTAGATTTTGAGGTAGTTTGTTCTGCAACAATAACTAAAACAGGAGGTGAGGGAATAAGACAGTCTTGAACATGTTTGTGGGTTGAGAAGAAGAAGCCAACAGAGCCTGGGATCCAGAAGATTCTGCAGGAGAGGGAAAATCATGGTTAGGTCAAATTCTGGAGGAAGTTTGTAGGGGAGAGAATCATCAGGGAAGGATGGAGAAGTTATTTTTGGAAAGGAAGAGCAAAGATCAGAAAAAAATTCAGATGGGAAGGATGGAAGGTACAATCTCGCTAGACCTCCTTGATTCCTGTACAGGAGGTCAGGTCACCTGTTCAGATGAAGGAGCCTCTGGGACCAGGAGCTCCAGGAGAGTAGGAAAAATTGGTAGAGCCATTGTGAGATACCACACAGAGAATTAAGTAAAGCAAAGAAGATCATTCTCTCCAGGGATGCTTAGCACCCCAGGAGAGTACACTGGAAAGCAGATAGTGGCATTTACCAGGATCGAGGAATGATAAGGCAGATATGAAAGATCAAGTGGGCAAAGGATTCTGAGATGCCAATGTAATTAAATCAGCTAGACCAGGAACAAGGGCATGTGAAACTCTAAGGGAGTTAATGAACTGAGACCCTAAAACGGTGGATCTTCCACAGCAACTATCATCTGTACCACACATTTCACATTTAATTCAAAAACTACCTTCTGATCATGGAACTTCTTGGGCGGGCATGCCCAGCTGCCCCAGTGAGATCACAGGCTTAGGGGAGTAACGGTGGTTCGTACATTCTGCACTCTCTTAGCAACAAGCGCATTGCCTCATAGAGCCTCACGTATTTGTTGACTCATGGAATAAAATTCTAGCATTCTGTGTGTTTTCTCTTGAGTTGTTTCTTCCTTCACAATAAGCTTCTGATTGAGGCTAAAGATCTGCTCCTTTTAGATGGTTGAATGTGTTCCATCCTTGTCTCTAAGAGCCGGGATTTCTGGATGCTTTTAAGAAGCATTATATAATTATGAAAAGGGGGACAATACCTGGTTGGCTAAAATAATAAGCCTAATTATACCTCTGTGAAGCAACCTTGAAATAAACCTTGCATGATTTTGATCTGACAAAAATGGAAATAAAAGTGAAAAGGTTTAGAGGAGGGGTGCCTGGGTAGCTCAGTCGTTAAGCATCTGCCTTCAGCTCAGGTCATGATCCCAGGGTCCTGGGATCGAGCCCCACATCGGGCTCCCTGCTTGGTGGGGAGCCTTCTCTTCCCACTCCCCCTGCTCGTGTTTCCTCTCTCGCTGTGTCTCTCTCTGTTAAATAAATAAATAAAATCTTTAAAAAAATAAAATTAAAATAAAAGGTTTAGAGGAAAAAGAGAGAGGGGTGAGCATTCTCTTGGGAAATGAGGGGAAGCAGAGGCTTCCATTTAGAGGAACCTTACAGAAGCTTCGGTCTGGAGTGAGAGCTCTGAGCAGGACATGTAGTTTTCAGAGATGATGGGTACAAACGGCTCCCTAGTCTCAGTGGACACTTATGTATTCTTACCCAGTGCATTCTCCTTTCATTGTTTCTCTGGGAACATAGATTTGTTACAGTCTGGCAAATCTGTTAAGAAAACATTGAAAATAGGCTTTGAAACCCCTGAATAGAGTCACTGATTGCAATGCTATATAGGTGGTTCTTCACATTTTTACCACCTACCCTTCTATGTATTATATTCACACCCTAACCCACCTTTTCTTCTGTTCCGGTTCTTAAATACCAGTTAATGAATTAATATTTCTCAAAATATTATATGGTGAGACAGCCTAGAGTTTGGCAGTTGCAGTCACTACCTTTGTCAATGAGCTTGTGCAATTACTTGAATATTTTATTGCATCTTGCCCTTCTCTTATTAAAATGAAGAGAAACAGGGGGGCCTGGGTGGCTCAGATGCTTAGGCAGCTGCCTTCGGCTCAGGTCATGATCCCGGGGTCCCTGTAATGGAGCTCCACGTTGGGCTCCCTGCTAAGCAGGAAGTTGCCTTCTCCGTCTCCTTCTGCTGCTCCCCCTGCTTGTGCTCTCTCTACTGAATAAACTTTTTAAAAATCTTTAAACTGAAGAGAAACAAAAATGAAAGTGTGGGTCCCAGTGAAAGCAAGTTGAGGTTTCATACACTTAGTACAGTTAAGACAAAGATAGAAATCACTCAACTATCTAAAAGGAACAGAACTTAGGGACGCCTGGGTGGCTCAGTCAGTTAAGCATCTGCCTTTGGCTCAGGTCATGATTCCAAGGTCCTGGGATTGAATCCCGCATCAGGCTCCCTGCTCTGTGGGGAGCATGCTTCTCTCCTTCTCCCTCTGCTGCTCTGCCTGCTTGTACTCTCTCTCTCTGTCAAATAAATAAATAAATAAATAAATAAATAAATAGAATCTAAAAAAAAGGAACAGAACTTAGCTATAATCAGGGTGCTTGGCTGGCTCAGTCAGTAGAGTATGTGACTCTTGATCTTAGGGTTGTGAGTTTGAGCCCCACACTGGGTATAGAGATCACTTTAAAAAAATTTAAAAAGAAAACCTAAAAGAAAAAAAAAAAAAGGAAATTAGGGGCACCTGGCTGGCTGTCAGCAGACCATGCAACACTTCATCTCCAGGTCCTGAGTCTGAGCCCCACATTGGGTATAGAGATTACTTAAAAATAAAATATTAAAAAAGTAATAATTTATCCATAATCAAGTGTTCATAGTAAAGGAAAAGAAAGCACACATATCAAGTGCTAGGGCTAAATTACTGAAAACTGTGTCAGAAACCAAGGGTAGGGAGGCCTGGGTGGCTCAGTCAGTTAAGCGGCTGCCTTTGGCTAAGTTAATGACCCGGGGTTCGGTGGGAAGCCTGCTTCTCCTTCTGCCAGCTGCTCTCCCTGCTTGTACACACTCACCTGCGTGCGCAAGCGCTCTCTCTCTGACGAATAAATAAATAAAATCTTAAAAGAAAAGGAAGGACGGAAGGAAGGAAAGAAGGAAGGAAGGAAGAAAAGAAAGAAAGAAAGAAAGAAAGAAAGAAAGAAAGAAAGAAAGA
>LNAC01000119.1:3662560-3681154 GCA_002007465.1 Ailurus styani
GAGAGAGAGGGGGAAGCAGGCTCCCTGCTGAGCAGGGAGCCCGATGCGGGCCTCGATCCCAGGACCCTGGGATCATGACCTGAGCCGAAAGCAGAGGCATTAACCCACTGAGCCACCCAGGCGCCCTATCATGTTCTTTATAGATAAACTCATTCACCACAGGCCACTAAAATTTTTCATGGTTCCACAGAAGTATTTAACTTTATTGTTTGTCTTAAGAATGTTACTAGGGGAAATTATTTCTCAAATCTGCCAACTCCCTCATGGAGCTCCAATTCAGGTAAGAATGCTGTCCCATGGATGCCGTGTCCCCCTGTCCCTGTGCCCCACAACCTGACAGACCTCTGCCTCCAGTCTTACCAAACTCCAGTCCATTCTCTCCCTGCAACTAGAATGATCATAAGAATATACAGACCTCAGCATACCACTGCCCTTCTTTTAAAATCCTTCAATGGTAGGAGTGCCTGGCTGGCTCAGTTGGTAGAATATGCAACTCTTTTTTTTTTTTTAAGAATTTATTTATTTGGGGAACCTGGGTGGCTTAGTGGGTTTAAAGCCTCTGCCTTCAGCTCAGGTCATGATCTCAGGGTCCTGGGATCCAGCCCTGCATCGGGCTCCCTGCTCAGGAAGGAGCCTGCTTCCTCCTCTCTCTCTGCCTGCCTCTCTGCCTACTTGTGATCTCTCTCTCTCTCTCTGTCAAATAAATAAATAAAATCTTTAAAAAAATTTATTTATTTGACAGAGACAGGGAGAGAGGGAACACAAACAAGGTGAGTAGGAGAGGGAGAAGCAGGCCTCTCGTCGAGCAGGGAGCCCCATGCTGGGCTTGACCCCAGGATGCTTCATGACCTGAGCCAAAGGCAGACGTTTAACAACTGAGCCACCCAGGCGCCTCCAGAACATGCAACTCTTGACCTTGGGGTTATGAGTTTGAGCCCCTTAATTGGGTATAGTGATTACTTAAAAATAAAATCTTTAAATTAATTAATGAAATTAAATAAATAAAGTCCTTCAATGATTTTTGAAGTCCAGGCTCTTTAATAAGCTTAGGGGTCACAGAGAGGCTGGCCTCCTCTCTTCGTTTAACTCGGCCCTGTCACTCTCAGATCCAGCCAGGTTAAACCACCTCCATTTCCCAAGACTTATCCTTTCTCTTACTTCTGGACCTTCACACACACACACACACACACACACACACACAGCAGTCTCTTTGAGCAACTGACTGACTTTTACCCAGTCTTTAGGCCTCAGTTTCCTTTCACAAGGGGTGCCCGGGCTCCTAAAGGCTGGTGGGCCTCTGCTCTGTCTTCACACCCCCAGCCAGCCCCTGTGGAGCACCAGCACACTTGTGAGAAACCATGTCCTGTCCCTATTCCCTTTACACCATAGGCTTCCTGAGGGCAGGAACTGGGGCTTGTTTACTTCGGTATCCCCGGTGCCTGGTACCATCGCTGGCACATAATATGTGTTCAAAAAATAAATGTTATGTGAATAAATGAAACAGCATACTTGAAAAATTTTTAATTCCCAAGAAAAAGTACATATGCTGTCAATTTTATGGACCTAATCAGAATCAGAGTCTTTAAAACTAGGTTTTGGGATAAAGGAGAAATTCACAATTTACTCTCACAATTTTATTTTGAAAAGACTAATGCAAAAATAAAATTAGGGCGCCTGGGTGGCTCAGTGGGTTAAAGCCTCTGCCTTCGGCTCAGGTCATGATCTCGGGGTCCTGGGATCGAGGCCCGCATCGGGCTCTCTGCTCCGCGGGGAGCCTGCTTCCTCCTCTCTCTGCCTGCCTCTCTGCCTACTTGTAATCTCTCTCTCTCTGTGTCAAATAAATAAATAAAATCTTTTTTAAAAAATAAATAAAATAAAATAAAATTAAACAAAATTAAAATGTTCCTCAGAATTCCTTATAAGTGAAATAAGACTCATGAGAATCATTCAAATCTTTTTTTGTTAGACCTGACCTTCTCAATAGAATATATTACTTAATAATTAGCTTTTTATTAGAGCAAATACTATTATGAAAAATAAGTGTGACTTTACACATTGATTAAATTTGACCATATTTAAATAAATCCCACTAACTAATAATATTCTTTCCCACTAAAGAAGCAGTGAAAATACTTTGAATAAAATGTAGGGAAAAAAAGTTGTAGAATGCTTTTTTCCTTTTAAGAAACCAAAAAGCAGGGCAAATATAAATTCTGGGCTTCCAAATAAATTCCAGAGAGACTTGGGGCACCTGGGTGGCTCAGCTGGTTAAGCGTCTGCCTTTGGCTGAGGTCATGATCCCAGGGTCCTGGGATCAAGTCCCGCACTGGGTTCCCTGCTCAGTGGGGAGCCTGCTTCTCCCTCTCCCTCTGCCTCTGCCCCTGCTTGTGTTCAATTGTGCTCTCTCTCTCTCTGTCAAATAAATAAAAATCTTTACTAAAAAAAGAAAAACAAATTCCAGAGAGGCTTAATTGCATCAAAATGGGCTTATTTAATGTGAATGATGCTTGTTTGTCCTTCATCGTAGGGGCTCCCAAACACACCAAAGGCTTCGGGGCTCCAGCTCGACCTGTGAAGCCGGATGCTACTTTGTTCCTTGGCATTTGGCAAGCACCCTAAGGTCACAGCCTGCTTCTGTGAGGTGGAGATTATTACTCTCAGTGGTAAATGGTGAGGATATCATATTCTGTCTGCAAATAATGATGAGATCTCACGGTACAAGGTATAAAACAATTTGTTCTCAAATATTGCTTTGCCACCTCCACTGTTCATTAACTTAATTTTGTGGGAGTTTCTTGATGGAAGACAATCAAACACATTTATGAATGAGTCACAAATATGATTCCACTGATTCTTTGGAAAATAGAACTCTATTGTTAAGATGAAGATAGAGTCATCACCTTTCTTAGTTTTCCAGAAATAAACATGTTTTCCAAGGAGGGGAAAAGACAAAAGCAGAAAGATAAAGATACGTTGCGGTATTCTCCTGACAGGGACTTTCCTCCAGCTGTGAGAACATTAGTGTGTTAGGCTGAATGATGGCCCCGAAGACATCAGGTCTTTTCCCTGCAACCTGCTGATGTCACCTTATCTGGGAGGAAGGTCTTTGCAGATGTGATGTTTTTCATATGGGGAGATTATCTTGGATTATTCACTGGGCCCCAAAAGCCATCATATGACTCCTCACCAGAGAAAGGCAGACAGATTTGATGTAGGCATAGAGGAGAAGGTGATGTGAAGACAGAAGCAGCGACTGGAGCAATAGCCTCACGAGCAAGGAAGGCCAGCAGCCACCAGAAGTCGGAAGAGGTGAGAAATGGAGTCTCCCGCAGAGCCTGCGAGGGAAAAGTCCCCACTGACCCCTTGACTTGGGCCCAGTGATACTGATTTCCTATTCTTGGCCTCCAGAACGGTGAGAAAATAAATTTTTGTTGTTTTAAGCCACCCAGTTTGTGGTCATTTGTTACCCAGCCACAAGGCACTAATACGATGATGGTCTCTTCAACGTGCATTATAATGAGTTTAGGGGGCAAAATATTTATTTCAGTGGATTGATTGCAATCCTGAGGATTTGTTCAACAAATATTTATCAAACACTTACTACGTACCACTAGAATATAAGCTTCATTGGGCAGAGATTTTTCAGTTTTTTTCACTGCTATATCCTCAGCTATATCCTCAGCGTCTATCAGAGGCTCTGTAAGTTTTTGAACGATGTTTGCTAACCACTCCTTTAGGCCCTGGGATATAGCAGCGAACAAAACAGACCATGTCTCTGCACTTGTGGAGCTTCCATTTGTGCGGAGGAAAGATAATAAATAAGCAAATAAGTATATTACATAATGCCTAGTAATGATAAATGCTATGTGGGCAAAGCAGAATAAAGGGGGTAGAGAGAGACTGCAATTATGAGGTGGTGCCGTTTTTGATATGGGAGTTGGGAAGGCTTTTCAGAGGAGGTGACATTTGAACAAGGGTCTGAATGAGGTGATAGAGCAACTCTGGTGACTGTCTGAGGATAAAGTGTTCTAGGCAGAGGAAAATTCCTATGCAAATGTCCTGTGGTAGGAGAGGGCTTGGTGTATAAGAAGAACCAGAGGAACAGCAAAAAAGCCCATGTGGCTTAGAAGTGGAACTGTGGGAAATTAGACCAGAAATGGGCAGGAGCCAGATCGTAAGGGACCTTTTTTTTGGGTTAGGACTTGGCTGAAATACAAAGGGAGAAAATACACCAAGTGTCTACAGAGAATTTATAAGTGATCCCAAATTTTCTGAACTTCATCTAACTAAAAGAAACAGGGAGGTTTTACATATCTACCTTTCTCCTCACTCTTTTCTTCTTCTGGGCTCTAATTTTTTAATGTGCTGTTCAGTTTTATGAATAGATAGAGAGTTTAGGTTGTTTCTTCTAGTAGGAGTGGAGCTTGGACATACTAAGGCTTGTAGTGGTGTTGTCTTTAAGTGAGTAGTACTGTTGTTCATCATGACACATTAAAGATGCATGAAAGATTCTGCTCAGCCCATGCTTGCTCACTTTGTTTAGAGATTATTTAGGGAGACAGGAACTAGAAAAGACTTGCTCTGTGGGGTAATTTGTTTCCAGAATTCATTGTGAATAGAGCATATGGTTACTTGCAAAGGTGTGAAATGACTTCCTTTATATAGAAAACACTACTATGCACAAGACTTTTCTCTGTGGCCAGGCCAATAGAAATAAAACATTTTTATTTCCATTATTCAGCGCATTTTTTAGTACCCCTAATGATATGATTTTTTTTAATCTACCCAGACTATTTTTTTTTTTAAAGATTTTATTTATTTATTTGACACAGAGAGAGAGATTACAAGTAGGCAGAGAGGCAGGCAGAGAGACAAGGAGAGGAGGAAGCAGGCTCCCCGCTGAGCAGAGAGCCCGATGCGGGCCTCGATCCCAGGACGCTGAGATCATGACCTGAGCCGAAAGCAGAGGCTTTAACCCACTGAGCCACCCAGGCGCCCTCTACCCAGACTATTAATGGCAATCCTGACAAGGGTTAATATCTATATCTAAGAATCCGACATTTCTGCTTCAGTGGATATATGCATTCCTTTTTTAAAGATTGAATTTTACAAGATCATGCTCTAAAAATCATTTGGACTTAGAGGGAAAATGGGTCTGCTGCAAACTTTCAAAAGTCTATGCAATGTTGTAACCAGAGCACTAATGAAAACAATAAGAATTCCAATAAAAATATTAGCACATCAAACCTGCACGTGCAACTGCACCCACCTTCATGCCCTGTTAGGTTTTTTTTTTTTAAGATTTTATTTATTTATTTGTCAGAGAGAGAGAGAGCACAAGGGGGGGGGAAGCAGCAGGCAAAGGGTGAAGCAGGCACCCTGCTGAGCAAGGAGCCCAATGCAGGACTCGATCCCAGGACCCCAGGATCATGACCTGAGCTGAAGGCAGATGCTTAACCGACTGAGCCACCCAGGTGTCCCTACCCTGTCAGTTTTTGTGGCACCAATCCCTAGGGCTCACATGGCCTCCTCTGGGATGTACATGATGAAATTAAAGATCTTCACTGGAGGAAACAGCTCTTCTGGAATTAAAGCAATTCTTTGTAGGCCCAGCTTCTTCAGCTGCCCTTTGGTCGCCTTGTCCAGGATAGTTTAACACTGGGGGAATATTGGCAGTTCTTAAGGCCACTGAACTGCCACTACTTGTATTAAAGAAAGGCACTTCTGTAAGATTTTGACTTTTTCCCTTAAGACCTTCATGAGTTGTTTCGAAATATGAATGTGCTATGAAAAACAGTGTATAAATCAATGGGAATTCCATGTCATGCTATTCTTGTTTCCCTATCTGCCAACTGAGCTAACGACTGTCACAGAAACACCTGTCAGAGAAGAATGAATTGTAGTTAGTAGGTTAGGCAGGGGAAGACTTTATGTAGTAATGGTCCTCTTGTTCAGTCTTCTCACTGGATCTTTACAGAATGCAAAAAATGGAAATACTGAATACGTCTCTCAGGTATTGCATCTGGAGGCATGCAAACAGAAACTCAACTACAATGGCTTCACCAAACAGGGATTTGTTTATCACATAGTGAGAGTAAAGGTGGGCAGTCCAGTCTGTGGCAACTGCTCAAGGAAGTCACCAAGGGCTCAGGCTCCTCCTAGCTTCCTGATACTCCCTCATTAGGATGTTTCTTCTGGTCTGATGCTGGCAAGATGGCTCCTCCATGGTCAAGCATCATGCCCATGAGTCAGGCAGGAAGAAGAGGGGAAAGGCAATGGGTATGTTCCCAGAAATTCCACTGATTCACTGTTTACAGAATTGAGAATTGGCCAGAACCATGTTATAGGGTACCCACAACCAGAGAGGCTGAGAGTTCAATATTTTAACTGGACAGTCTGTGCCTAGAATAGAGTTGTATTCTTTTTTTTTTTTTAAGATTTTATTTATGAATTTGACAGAGAGAGACACAGTGAGAGAGGGAACACAGGCAGGGTGAGTGGGAGAGGAAGAAGCAGACTTCCACCAAGCAGGGAGCCTGAAGTGGAGCTTGATCCCAGGACCCTGGGATCATGACCTGAGCCGTAGGCAGACGCTTAAAAACTGAGCCACCCAGGCGCCCCTAGAGTTGTATTCTGTGAATAAAAACAATGGCTAGGGCGCCTGGGTGGCTCAGTGGGTTAAAGCCTCTGCTTTCGGCTCAGGTCATGATCTCAGGGTCCTGGAATCGAGGCCCGTATTGGGCTCCCTGCTCAGCGGGGAGCCTGCTTCCCCCTCTCTCTCTGTCTGACTCTCTGCCTCCTTGTGATCTCTCTCCCTCTGTGAAATAAATAAATAAATAAATCTTAAAAACAAACAAACAAACAATGGCTATTGGGCAATTCCCTATGGCTATTGGACACTCGCGATGTCCACCACATTGGCATATTATGTATCTTAAGGATGCTAATCACAAATCTGATATTTATTGAAGTCTGGAATTTCTTAGGAGAACTTAGGGTAGAAGCTTGTGGGAAACATTAATGCTTCTCTGTGGGGCAACATTAACACAACTTCAAAAATTACTGGAATACATTCTGCAGACCCTCTTAAATAATATTAATGAAGGACTTATAATAGTGCCACCAGAAGTACTCTAAGAATGTAATACAACTTTGAAATTAAGACTCAAAATGACAAACACAAAAACTTGAATAATTTGCATTCTCCCCACAACCCTTTATTTATGAACTGTATTAAACTGAATCAAAATACATGAAACACATAAATCAAATTTAACTTTCAGCCAGAATAAAACTGCTGATATGCTCTCAGGGTAAAATTTATTAATCCCTGAAAACATGCTATAAAATGAACTTGTAAAATAGAACTTTGTTATAGCATGTTCCCTTAAAACAAACTATATTTAATTTTAGGAGATCTGGGTTTGAATGCCAGTTGGCGACTGTAGGGGACATAGTACTGACCCAGGATGCACCCCCACCTTCTTCCACCCCAGTAGGACCCCAGTCTTACTCAAGCATCATCTTGTCCCACCAAGCCCTGGTGCTTTAGGAGCAGCTGACCCTATCCCCAGCACCAGGAGTAATCCCCCTTCCCTTGCCTAATAGATGATTGGTCAGAAATGGGCATTAGTCAGTATAACTTAGGATTTCTATTATTAGTGGCCAAAAATATTCTAATTAATAACATGAATGTTGAACAAATCTCTTAACTGCCTAGCATCCCAATGCTTAATCTATAAAATGGGGGTGATGTTGTCTTCCCTATCTATCCAACATAATCACCATAAAAGTGCTATTTTATTTCATAAAATGGACTATATCTAGAAGGGGGTATTATGCCAAAATAAAAATATTAGTCCTATAAACTATCAGATTATTGTTGTATTTATAAACTATGGAAACTATTTCGAAAAACAACTATTTTAGGGGGCCTGGGTGGCTCAGTTGGTTCACCATCTGACTGTTGGTTTCGGTTTTGGTCATGATCTCAGGGTTGTGAAATCGAGCTTGCATAGAGGCTCTGGTGTGGAGCCTGCTGCAGATTCTCCCTTGGCCCCTCCTCCCCAAAACAAAACAAAAAACCCCACAACTATTTCAAATATATGCATTAAATGAATGTCAGGTACTTTGAGTTAGTACTCCTGAGAAGGTTTGCCTTGATTCACTCATCCAACCAATGTTTATCGGGCACCCACCGTGTACCAGTCACTATAGTGGGTGCTGGGGGTATAGTAATTGTCCAAATGGTCATGGACACCACCCTCGGGGACCTGTAGCTGCTAGTGAATCTGCCGCAGTGTCTGTAACACTTGGGGTGCAATGGACTTGTCCCAAAGACAGTGTCTGAGCAAGGCAGGAACACCTGTTTCATCATTTTTACTGCTAATCTTTTTTTACTAAGTCAATGCTACCGTTAGGATCGCCCATCTTATTCACTAGACTTATTATCAAATTCCTTTGATCAGTTTTTTTTTAAGATTTTATTTATTTATTTGACACACACAGAGAGATTACAAGTAGGCAGAGAGGCAGGCAGAGAGACAGGGAGAGGAGGAAGCAGGCTCCCTGCTGAGCAGAGAGCCCATGCGGGCCTCCGTCCCAGGACGCTGAGATCATGACCTGAGCCACCCAGGCGCCCTCTTTGATCAGTTTTTAAGAAAAGTAACCAGTTCTCAAAGAAGAAATATTTAACACTATTGAGATCCTCAAAAGACTATACCCTGGAGGGGAGCCTGGGTGGATCAGTCATTAAGTGTCTGCCTTTGGCTCAGGTCATGATCCCCCAGGCTCCTGGGATCGAGCCCCACATTGGGGTCCCTGCTCGGCAAGAAGCCTGCTTCTCCCTCTCCCACTCCCCCTGCTGGTATTCCCTCTCTCACTGAGTCTCTCTCTGTCAAATAAATAAATAAAATCTTAAAAAAAAAAAAAAAAGAATATACCCTGGAGGGCTCAGTCGGTTGAGGGACCAACTCAGCTTCGGCTCTGGTCTTGATCTCATGGGTCATGGGGCTGGGTGCTCAGCGGGAAGTCGGCTTGAGTCTCTCCCTCTGCCTCACCCCCCCCCACTCTCTCTCTCTCTCAAATAAATAAATCAGTAAATCTTTTAGAAAAAGAAAAGAATATAACCTGGACTCAGAAAGCAATTTCAATCCACAAAGATGGTTCTAAGTATGTTTTGATCCCCCATGGCTCAGAATATATTGAGAACCATTCTTTCGAGGAGCCATCACCACTTAAATAAGCGCATGTTGAAGTTCTACTGAGAAACTCCCATTATTTTTCAGTTGCAGTGTACGAATCTGACATTATGTTACCATGAGTGGGCTTTGGGTGTGGTGGCGACTGCAGCGGGCTCCTGTTACCCCAACCTTGTCAAGGCGAAATGTTCACTTTAAACACCTAGAAAATGGGAAAATTAACCATGCCTTAAAATCAGGGAAAAGACCAGCAGTCTTGGAAATGTAATACTAAGTCTTGGATTCTATTTAGAAGTAAATATAGGGAAAGAAGATTTTTATGTGTAATTGATATTAAACAGGTTAAATCATGGGTATGTATTTTTCACATGAAAGCAATTTTGCCTTTCACGTCTTCTTGTTTGGAAGAATCAAAGCCCACATTTGTCAGATGAAATTGCTGCCTAAATTATCGAAGATGATTTTCACATTCTTTTGTGGAAATCAAATTTGGTAAGGTCTTAGAATTAATTTAGAAATGACAGTGGTATGTGTTTTCTTCCAGGAAAGCTTTGCTAATTGAAGTTGAAGCATTAAATGTCCTCCTGAAAGCACTCAAGCTAATGAGGCAACAAAAGCCCGGAGGGCAAAAATTAAGCAAAGCAAGTTAGTTCTTGAAAGGAGACTCTTGAAACCCCAACTTGAGAAAATAGAGACACAGGAAAAGAAAAAATTAGAACGAGAAAAAAATGACAAAGTAGGAGGCGCTTATGAAAGGAAATATTTTTTGTTAAATTATTTATTTGGCTTTTCCATTATATGCACTGCATAGATTGTACTGTGGCTTTGAAGTTGGAAGATGTGGGGAGTTGTCCAGGTGGTTCCATGGGTAAGCATCTTGATTTCAGCTCAGGTCATGATCTCAGGGTCATGAGATGGAGCCCAGGTCGGACTCTGTGCTGTGTTTAGAGCCTTAAGATTCTTTCTCTTCCTCTCCCTCTACCCACCCCCACCATGCACACGTTCTCTCACTCTCTCTCACTCAATAAATAAATAATAATAAATGAAGTTATAAAATGTGTTCTCTCACTGCTTTAAAATGTAAAAAAGGGGGGCGCCTGCCTGGCTCTGTCAGTAGAGCACGCAACTCTTGAGGTTATAAATTCAAGACCCACACTGGGTGTAGAGATTACTTAAAAATAAGATCTTTTTTAAAAAAACGTAAAAAAGAAAGCCCTCCCCTTACCTGTGTCTGAGGTGTGCAGGACTGCAAACCCCGACGTCTGTCCGGCCGATCCCAGAGAAGGCTGCTCGGGATAGAGGCGAGGGTGGCTTGGGAAGGGTCGGTCTTCTGGACTCCGCCGTGTGTGGTCCGGGAAAGGGCGGGCCCAGCGCTGCTAGACACTTCGGGTACTCAGAACGACACTGTTTGGGCTCCCCCAAAAGCCAGCCCTGAGACAGGGATTTGGGAGCAAGAGTTTATTTGGGAGGGGATTGTAGGAACTGATGGAGAAGAGGGGAAGCCGTGCGGCCGCAGCCATCTGACAACCACCGAAAGGGGGGACTGGGGAGCTTTCCTCCTCTTGACAAAGGAACTATTTTGAGGTTTCATTCATTAACAGGACAGGTACCTAAGCTTCTTAGGAATTGCTTGCAGACAATGGAAAAAGTTTTCTGAACTTGCCCTGAACCCAGGATTTAAGGTAGGCTCTTTTTCTTTCGGGCATAGGATGTAGTATTCAGGAAATTATAGCATTATTGTATCTGGAATGCATGACAAGAAAAAGTTCGGGAAGACACGGAGGGGGAAAGGTAAATTGTTACTCCTGAGGGAAGGAAGAGGACAATAACACTTAAAAATGAGGTCGGTGGGGCACCTGGGTGGCTCGTTTGCCGGCGCCTCAGGTCATGATCCCAGGGTCCTGGGATGGAGCCCCTAGCCGGCGCCTCAGGTCATGATCCCAGGGTCCTGGGATGGAGANGATCCCAGGGTCCTGGGATGGAGCCCCTATTCGGGCTCCTTGCTCAGTGGGAAGCCTGCTCCTCCCTCTTCCACTTCCCCTGCTTGTGTTCCCTCTCTCACTGTCTCTGTCAAATAAATAAATAAAATATTTTAAAATAAAATGTGAAATGCTTATTATATATTTTTAAAAAATGAGGTCTGCAGCTGGCTGGTTAGCTCAGTTGGGTAGAATGTGACTCTGACACCACCAGCATTGTAGGGATCCAGCCCCCAAACAGGCCAAGAAAGGCATTAGTTCTGGTGTTTAATAAAAATTAATTTAAAAAAATAGTAAAGGGGCGCCTGGGTGGCTCAGTAAGTTAAAGCCTCTGCCTTCGGCTCAGGTCATGATCTCAGGGTCCTGGGATCAAGCCCCACATCAGGCTCTCTGCTCAGCGGGGAGCCTGCTTCCTCCTCTCTCTCTGCCTGCCTTTCTGCCTACTTGAAATCTCTATCAAGTAAATAAATAAAATCTTAAAAAAAATAGTAAAATGAGATGCGAATAGCACAGCAGAATTGATTTGGGGGGGCGGTTGGTAATACCTGATCACCAACTATCTGTAAACAAGAAATACAATGCTGCCTTCCTTTTAAGTGCGAGGTTTAAAATGGTTTGATCCTCTAGCTCTGTTGGAGAGCCCGGAGTAACTCCTGTATGCAAGATGGGGTACTGGGCTGCATTTGTGCCCTTCACCCTCCTTGGCTTTTTTCTCAAGTCCATCTTGATTTACACACTTGCCCCAAAGGGACATGTTCTGTTTACCTCTGTCTTTGAGTTGCAAAATAATTCTTTTTTTTTTTTTTTAAGATTTTATTTATTTATCTGAGAGAGAAAGAGTAGGATCGGGGGAGGGCCAGAGGAAGAGGGAGAGGAGAACTCGCTGCTGGACAGGGAGCATTGCATGGACCTCGATCCCAGGACCCTGAGATCATGACCTGAGCTGAAGCCATGCATTTAATCGACTGAGCTACCCAGGCGCCCTGCAAAATAATTCTTAAAAGTGAGTGAAGAAAAAAATAATGAAGATGGATGTTGTTAAGTAAAAAAATTCAATCAGGTAAATTTGAAGATCTAATTGTCTTTATTAAATGATTCATGAATTGGGCAACATCCCATCTAGCAAATAGAGAGGCACTCCAAGGAGTTACACAAAATGGAAGGTTTTTCTAGAAAGAGGGTGGGGGCAAGAAAGTTATTAGGAAAAGAAAATAATTAGGAGAGTCTGCTCTTTAGGGGGGAAAAGAAGGTTTTTTTGTTTTTTTGTTTTTTTGTTTTTAAAAGGAGGTGTTTTATCAAGCAGATGACTTCATCTTCTTTGACAGAGGGAGAGGCTCAGGTGGCAGACTCATCCTCAGGGACTGAAATATTCCCAGCCAACAAGTTCAGACTGTGTTTCTGGAGGAGGTTGAAATTGAAATTTGATTACATATTAAGCATCAGTTTGGGAACTCAGTCTAAGTAACACCATTTAGGGCCTGTGGGTTTTTTTTTTTTAAACAATATAAAATGCTGACACATATGAACCAGTGAACCCAGGTCACTTTATACAGAGTATATGGAAGCACCCCAGCCACCGTTTATCTCTCAGGAACAGTCTTTCCTCAGCTTCCAGGACACCAAGCCTACTCCTCAGTGTCCTTTGCTGGCCCATTACCCTCGCCACAACTTCTCATCACTGGTAGCTCAGGACTCAGTCTTCTGACCTCTTCTCTCTACACATGTTCCCTATATGCTCTTACCTGGGTCCATAACTTTCAATATTTTTGTCTATTTCAATGACTCCCAAACTGAGTATCTCTAGCCCAAACCTCTGTTCTCAATTCCAGACTCGTATATTCAAGTGCTAATTAAAAATCTATAAGCATCTCATAATTTGCATATCCAAACCAGAGCTTTGATTTCTACCCATGCCCATCTTAGTTTCTATTCCCCAAAGAGCAGACTCTGAAACAGGGACCTAGAGCAGTAGTTACCTTGGGGAGTTGGGAGAGATGGGGACATTGTGTGCAAAGATGGCTAAGCTTTCCTCGCTTCCCATGTGCCTGTTCCTGTGCAAGGTGACCCTGACATCCCTTCCAATAAGAAGTGGGATTTATCACGTCACCCTTTGATTCTGGCCCTGCATGGTGACTTGCTTAGACCCAAAGAATGTGGCAGAAGTGACAGTGTGGGACTTCTGACCTCAGGCCCCAGTATGCTTTGTGTCTTCTAATTTCGTTCCCCTTAGGATGCAGCTCTGAGACTGCTGTGTAGAGTCCCAGTCTATGCTAGTGGGGGAGGAGCAGGCTGGGGGAGTAGATGAGCCATTCCATCTGAAGCCTCCTAAATCAACCAGCTGACAACCAGCATCTACCGTCTCCCAGCAGAGGTCATCTTAAACCATCCAGCAACCAATCAAGCTGCCAGATGATTATAGCCACTAAGTGAGGTGGGCAAGGCCAGCAGAAGGGTCACCCAGCAGAGTCCAGACCAAACTACCAACCCACAGAACCGTGAGTAAAAATAATAGTTGTTTGAAGCCACTACGTTTTGAGGTAGTTGGTTATGCAGCAAAAGCTAACTTATACAGGAGGCTACCCCAGAAAGTCTAGGCAAAGTTCGCCAGCACTTCAGCTCAGCTGAACAAGTCCCCCAGCAACGGGGGAGTCCCCAAGGCAGGGAAGCAGAGGGATGAGGGCGAACTGTTTGCCAAGCTGCAAGTAAACTCACAAGTAGGCCAAGGGGAGGTGGGACAAGGCATCAATAGCATTTGCTAACTCCCCAAACACATTTCTTCCCAAATCTTTTCTAATCCAGTAAGTGGCAGCTCCATTCTCCTCTTGTTCAAGGTAGAAACTCCATCCTTAGACTCATCGATTTATTTCCCACTCCACACTAGAATCCTTCTAGTGTTATTTTTAAAATATACCCAGAATCCGAATATTTCTCATTATCTCCCTCATGACAACTTCTAGTCAAAGCTCCCATCATCTCTCACTTGGATTGTGGCAAGATGAGCCCAGGGCAGGGAGGGACAGTCCCAGGCTGACTCTCTGTAGGGCCCAAGTCCCTTAGCCGTCTAATCAACATTTTCCCTTCCTATGGGGATATATGTGGGATTTGCACACTATGGCTACAAATTATTGTTCTCCAGTAAATCGCTCCAGGGCAAACCAGTGCTCCCAACAAATATAACGGAACTCTTATCCCCTTCTTTCTTCTGTCTTGCAAATTTTGCACCCTTGGGCTTCTACTGAAAATCGGCATCTTCTTCTGAGTCCGTAATCCCATTTCTGCTGGCTCTGAAAAAAGGAAAGGGAAGCTGAAGCTTTGCTTGCTTCTCCCGCCCCCACCTCTTGAGGCGGGATAAACTCTGGATCCTAGGGGGCCAGTGAGACCCCCACTCCATGCTGGATTCCTTCCAGAGCATAAAACCAAACATGCCTCCACACCGAAGGAAGCATGTTCTTCAGAAGATCTGCATCTCTTCTACACAAAGAATCTTACTCCTATTCACACATTTTCTCACCTCATTACCTTATATTTGCACTCCCCCCTGCCTGGGTCACGTTAAAGCACGCAGGCCTTGAATGACAGCAAAGGTCTCCCTTCATTCTTTGCCCAAATCCCTAAGGGGCAGGGGCAGGGGTAGACCGAGCTCAGAGCTCTGGTTTACCCTACCTCTATGCCGCCCTGCTGTAAAGTGGGTTTAACAGCAAGTTTGACAATATGTGAAGCCTCCTTGACTTAAAACACGTGGCTATTTGTTCTCTGTCCTACTTGCCTTGGCAACCACATTCTTACAAGCACTTCCCTCCCGCCACACCGACAGCTCCAGTGAGAGAGAAAGCAGGGGCCCAGACCAGTAACTTCCCACGTGGGAGCCGCTCACGGGGGCGGGGAAGGGGGGGCAAGATGCCCCATAGGTGTAGAAAGAAACTACTACTAGAAAATTTCTACTTATTTTGTCTAAAAAAGAAAGATAGCTTTACCAAAACAGTATGTGGGTTGTCACAGGCTGCTCACACAATCTCGTCCTCGGACACCCAAGTGTCTGTCCAGTGGGACAGGGCCTTTCAGTTTTGTTCACGTGGACCTTGTGACTATGTGTCTTTGGTGGTAAGTGCCCTGTTGGGAGCATCATCGGTTACATGAGCACCTATCCAAAAGCAAGCCTCACGAAACAGACAAGCGGCTTTAAAAGAAAATCCTAAAAGAAACCTCGGACTAAGGATAATACTCTCAACACAAGCACAAGGGAACAAGAAAATACCAGAGAGCTTCTCCTGTACCCTATATGACCTCTTAATCAGTCACATAAGGAGGCAAAAACAATGGCCACCTAATCAATCTTTCTTAGAGTAAGCCAAAAAGTACAAAATTATCAAGAAGACTATTTTTTTTAAAGGATTTTATTTATTTACTTGAGAAAGAGAGACAGAGCACCAAGGGAGAGGGAGAAACAGACCCCCTCCCCCTGCCGAGCAAGGAGCCAACATGGGGCTCAATCCCAGGACCTGATCGTGGGCTCATGGGAGGGGGACTGAGCAGGGGCTCGATCATGCCTGAGCTGAAGGCAGACGCTTAACTGACTGAGCCACCCAGGCACCCCAAGAAGACTATTGGAATAAGGAGTCCTAGCCACTGTAATTAACCACAGACCTTACCCTATGTGATATTGGAAACTGACTGTTGAGCCTTCGAGTGTATCTTTCTCAGCGTGACAGGCATTCAAGCCCAGCACTGAGGTATACTCAACTTGGAGCCAATCTTTCAAATTGCTTTGTGATAAAATATTCAACCAACATTTCCAAAAATAAAGAATCATATTCAATCACCTTCCTCTCATGGAACAAGTTTTTATATTATTACACATTAAAAAAATTACTTTTAGGATAATGTTATATTCTAATCTTATTTTTTAAATATCTTTTTATACATGTTTTATAACATATATAGTATACTACTATAGTAGCCCACATAATAAATAAGCATAATATAAAAATATAAATATATAAAATAGGGGCCCTGTCTTACCCGGCAGAGCCTACAATTCTTCACCTTGGGGTTGAAAGTTCGAGCCCCATGTTGGGTGTAGAGATTACTTAAAAATAAAATCTTCAGGGGCACCTGGGAGGCTCAGTCGGTTAAGCATCTGCCTTCGGCTCAGGTCATGATCCCAGGGTCCTGGGATCAAGTCCCACATTGGGCTCCCTGCTTAGTGGGGAGCGTGCTTCTCCCTCTTCCCTTGCCACTGCCCCTGCTTGTGCTCTGTCTCAAATAAATAAAATCTTAAAATAAATAAATAAATAAATAAAACCTTTAAAAATATATATGCAATACAAATATTTATAAACTATATATATGAAATAAAATATTATATTAAAGATTATGTAAAAATAAAAATACATTGGAGATGCATGCTCAAGTTCCTTTTTCTCATAGGGCCCACAGTCATAAAAGGCTGCATCCCACTGCTGTAGGTGAGAGGTGACAGTGACCTGCACTAGAGCTGGGCAGATAGAAATGGAAAGAAGCAAGCTGATCTTAGATATATTGTGAAGGAACTTCCAATAGGACTTGCCGAAGTCCTGGATGTAGGAGGTAAGAGAGAATAAGGAACCGTAAATGAAAACTAGGTCTCTGGCTTGAGCAACTGGGAGGATAGCAATGCCACCTAATGGAAAAACAAGAAAATCAAAATTAGTTTTGGACATGTTGCATTTAAGATGTATTTGAGTCATGAAAAGGTAAAGCTCTGGGGAGGGGTCTGGGACTGAGATATGGATTTGAGAGTTTTCCACTGTAGACACTATGGGAAAGGGCAGTATCACCTATGGATATAAAAGAGGGCAAATGGAATGGAAGTCACTGGCCAAAAAGGCGGAAAACCAGAAAAATACCCAAGAGAAGAGAAAAATATTCCAATGGGAGGAATGATCTGATCATCTAGTCTCCTGAAACTCTACCAAAATGGCACTGAAGGAATAAAACAAGTATAAAACTACAAGAACAAAGAAAGCAAGAGAAGAAACAAGAGTGGATGAATCTTGAGCTTAACAACATTTGGAAAGATGTAAACAGAAAAGAGAAGTGGCAACTAAGGTAGAAATCAGTAGAGGTTGTCAACTTTTTAGTGTGGGGTTCAAAGGAATAATTTTGGCATGTCTGAATGAGGTGGAAGGCAAGAGGTCTCTGTGGATGAGGCTGTCCAGGTTGTCAGTCTAAGAGGTCTGAGAAGGACAGGTTGTCTGCAAAGAAGTGACATCTCTGAGAGTGATCCAGATACTAGCAGGTATGTAGGAAATCTGACACCATTCATGGGATATAGACAAAGACTACATATGTAGAATTTATACATTACAGAATATATATGTATTATAGAATATTTATATAAACACACATAACATTTCTGGAAGAGTACACACAAAGCTGTTTTTTAAAAATTTAGACCCTTCTATATATATATATTTTTAAAGATTTTATTTATTCATTTGACACAGAGAGAGAGATTACAAGTAGGCAGAGAGGCAGGCAGAGAGAGAGGAGAGAGGAGGAAGCAAGCTCTCTGCTGAGCAGAGAGACCGATGTGGGCCTCGATCCCAGGACCCTGGGGTCATGACCTGAGCCGAAGGCAGCGGCTTTAACCCACTGAGCCACCCAGGCGCCCGACCCTTCTATATTTTTGTTCACCACAAACTTAACAAATACTTTTTTATTTTTTATTTTCAAGTAATTTCTGTACCCAACATGGGGCTTGCACTCATGATCCCAAGATCAATAATTGCATGCTCTACCAAGTGCGCCAGCTGGGCTCCTCCTAGGATACTTTTATTTATTATTATTTATTATTTTTTTTAAAAGATTTTTATTTTTATTTGTCAGAGAGAGAGAGCGCGTGCACAAGCAGGCAGAGCAGCAGGCAGAGGCAGAGAGAGGGAAGCAGGCTCCCTGCTAAGCAAGGAGCCTGATGNATCGGGCTCCCTGCTCAGCGGGGAGCCTGCTTCCCTCTCTCTCTCTGCCTGCCTCTCTGCCTCCTTGTGATCTCTCTCCCTCTGTGAAATAAATAAACAAAAATCTTTAAAATAAAAAAATAAAAATAAAAAAATAATTGAGCCTGGGGTGCCTGAGTGGCTCAGTCAGTTAAGTGTCTGACTCCATTTTTTTTTTTTTTTTTTTTTTTGGTCTGACTCCAGTTCTGCTCAAGTCATGATCTCAGGGTCCTGGGATTGAGCCCCATGGTGGGCTCTGCACTCAGTGGGGAGTCTGCTTGAGGATTCTCTCTCCCTCTCCTTCTGCCCTTCCCCCTGCTCACTCTCTAAGTAAATAAATAAATATTTTAAAACACAAGGAAAGGTTTTTCAGTAATTCCTTCTGATAGTTTTCATATCATGACTGTAACAACTTTCTTTCCTTCTTTTTTTTTTTTTTTT